>PVKA01001847.1:0-136393 GCA_004027165.1 Ctenomys sociabilis | reverse complement strand
GGCGCGGGATCCAGGAGGCCGCTGGAGTCAGCCACTGTCTCTGGCCGGTCTCAGGAGCTGGGCGGGGGCGGGCGGGATGGAGCAGGACGGCGGAGTCGGCCGCGCTGTCTCTGGCCGGTCTCAGGAGCTGGGCGGGGGCGGGCGGGATGGAGCAGGACGGCGGAGTCGGCCGCGCTGTCTCTGGCCGGTCTCAGGAGCTCCAGATCTTATGATTTATTGAAGTTTTAGTATTAATGCTATACTTTAGTAAAAAGAAAGAAAGGCAACCTAAAGCCACTTCCATTGGGAGGAGGACACAGTTTTACCCTAACCAACTGAATGTGAGGCTTTATTGAACATCAATAGTATTGTTAATGAGGATTGGAGATGAATGAATAGATTTAAAATAAATGAACCAGTTTTTGCTGCTTTTTCTATGCCCTGTTAGTGGAAAATTGTCAAAGAAGTAATAAATATTAGTGTGATAGCTCAGTGGCCTAAGCACCTTTTTAGGCAAGCACAAGGACTGGTGATCAATCGCTGGTACCACGTGCTGTGCCAGCTCCAACCCTAGGTGTGCTGAGCTGGCCACCGAGACCAGAAATAGTGGCACATGCTTGTAATCCCAGTGCTGGGGAAGCTGAGGCAGGAGGATCACTAGGAGTCTGAGATGCATGGTGAGACCCTGTGCCAAGTACATTAAAAACACCAAAAGTAATAAATATGAAGGTCAAAAATAAATAAATAAATAAATATGAAGGTCTAGAATTTGATGAGAAAACATTTAATTTTTTAAATCTTCTATGTTTACCCCCTTATTTTCCAAGCTTTATTGTTTATATTGCTAATGAAATTAACTGCCCTCATGATGTAGTGTTGGACAAATGTAACTACACAGAATGACAGAAGTCAGGGAAGATAGCTGTATTATTTGATTACACAAACATCTACTCTAGTGAATTCTTATATATGCATTAGAGAGACACTTGCATTCATATTTAGATTGCTTATTGTTATTGCAGCTCATATCATACACATACTTTAAAAATTATGCTCTAATAAATGTTATTTCATAGTTTCAAACTGAAAAATCAATTGAATTTTTCATCATGAAATTTTGAACTTTTTTCATGGAATTGTTGTGATATAGTGTAAATTTAGAGACCACTGAGAAACATGTTATGAAATAACGTAGTATAAAACGTCTACTGGGAGGGCCAGTGAGAGAGCTCAGCAGACTATGCTTGCGTAGGCAAGTGCAGGGTTCAATCTCCAGCACCACGTGCCACTGCCCTGGCATGCTGAAGAGGCCACTGCGATCCCACCAGTGGTGTCGTGGCGCATGCCTGCAATACTAGCGCTGAGGAGACTGAAAACAGGAGGATCACTAGAAGTCTGAGCTGCATCATGAGTCCCTGTACCAAATACATTAAAAAAAATCTACTATGAAACTGGAACAAAAAAGGTGAACATGGTTTTTATTTTGAACTCTATATTTATAATAAAATTATCTTTGCCATTGAATATGATTGAGTTATTTAATCATAATGATGGGATTATATCTATTATGAAAATGAAATATCATATTTAAATCACATTAATATCTTTTTACCTACGTCCCATGGGACGAGTATAATTGTAACATTTCTGACTATAGTTGAAAAAGATCAACAAGATTGAAGTCTACCAATTGAAAGAGTCTAAGTGTCTCTCACCCCTGTACTACAACCAGTGATCTTCTGATTTATTCTGTTATCATAAAGGGTGAGAGAGTAGGCAAAGAGGCATCTACAGGATTATCAAGAAATGGATAAATGGTCACTTCATAGCCTCTTATGACTTTGGTTTGAAGTACTTATCATGGTTTATAGCTATGTATTTGTTCCTATGATTTGCTAAGTGGGTCTGTTCTATGACAACGTATTTTTATGTCCTTGAAACTGGGATTGAGTTTGTAAGAATTATCTTTAATGCTGTATAACAGGTGCCAGGTAAATATTTGTTGAACGAATGAATGAATTTCAATGGATTTCTTTCAGAGTTTTGGGCTTACTTATCTAGTTATCTAACTAGGTTTGAACCCAATATTCAAGATTAATCATTGGGTCCAATACTCAGTTTAAGTGGAAATTACTGGGATATTATTCGCAATCTAGGAGTGAGATTTTGGAGACACTCAGAGAAAGTTGCTAGTTGAAGAAATGGGAAAAGAATGAATTACAAAAACGAGACTTACAAAGAGATGAAGAGGGAAGAAATAAATAGGAGAAATGCCTGGTACCACAAAGAGTACATTCGTTCAGATCATGAATTTCAGAGAGGCAACTGACAAATAACAGAGGACAAGCGGTGTAGGTCACTCAAATAATTTACAAGAATTACACTGGAAGCCAAGAACATATTCATAGTGGCAATGGTCCTTTAGTAGACACCTGTTTCCTTAATCTATACTTAATCACAGGTAAATTCTCTCCAAGGACTGTGAAATGTCTGGGCCTGTACCTGACCAGAGCAGTAGCTGAGGGGCAATGACGCTACCGTTTACCGTCCAACGAGCACTTACCAGGTCAGCGTGCTTTGTTGTTACTTATATAAGGTGTGCCAGACTAGTATGTTCAGGTTGAAAAGCTCAGAGGCATTAGATAGCTTGTTTACACAACACAACTGGTAAACAGCAGGGCTAGATTCAAGTCCACATTTGCTGAACTGTAAAATCTATGGTAAGCTCAGGTATGTCATATTGTCTCTAGATAATCAAGAGTGACAATGTGAGGGAATAAAAAGCAGGGAGATTTGGGTGGCCATAGATTTCTTAACAGATAACCTAAAATTTTTTATTATTATTGCATACGCTGGCTGACTAAGCAAAAGCAGTCATATGGGGCTGGTGAGATAGCTCAGTGGTTTAAATCTCCTGCTCAAGCAGGCTTAGGCAAACACGCAAGCACCGTGGTCCCAGGGTGGGCTGAGCTAGACACACACACACACACACACACACACACACACACACACACACACAAGCAGTCATATGCTAAGTGTAAGACACGGGAGAAGTACTCCCTACAGGAAATAAAGACTGCATTTTGTGTAGAAAGTGTGAAAGCAATAAAAACTGGCTAAGAGTCAGCTACGTTTTGTTATCACAGTGCAGCAACAAATCTACATAGTCTCAGCAATGTGATATTCCTTGAGAGCCCTGTGTTGTTCTAACTCATACAAAGTTGTTGTAGCTACTGTTTAATTTTAATTAACTTAGTATCTATCATCTATGTGTACATATATTTCATATAAATACATTACATACAACATATAATATGATAACCTATATTATTACATTATATTATTTTTCAATTTAACATGGCTTCTACAAGGAAAAGTAGCTTGGGGAAATGTCCAGGTATTCCGTAATTTCCCAACACTGGACGACTGAGCTACACACACTTGCATAAGAGTAAGTGGGTGGCAAACTTCTGTGGTACTGTTTAAAATATGTTGAAGGAAAGACAACAGAAAGATGCTTAACTTCTCTTTCTCAATTCCAGTGCCATTGCTAGCAAGTGTGATACGCATTCATGCTTTTTGGTGTGGATCTGTCGGTGGCAATTGTTTTGACTACAGAGACATTTGAAAGCTGTTCAACTCAACCCCCAAGAAATAAATTCATGAGATTTAATTATAAAATGGAATTTTGCACATCTCTGCCAAACTCATTTCTAAAACTTTCCTTATGCATTTTTATATCTATTGCTTCATGAGAGGAAAACATTTTAAAGAATAATATTAAGACAAATTGCTCTTGAACTACTTGCACTGGCAGAACTGACAAATTTGGCTTGATTGTCTTCTGAACGTGAATATTTGAAGGTTGACTTTGATAACATCATTAAAAAATATGCAGAAATTATGTAACTGTCCTTGCCTTTTTTTATAAGCAAAATACATTGATAAATTAAAAGATTGATCCATCTCTTTGTTTTTGTAATATCTGCAAATATGTAACTTGTTATGTAAATTTTTAGGCTAGTAGTGTCATAAATTCAATTAAAGAAAATATTTATTGGCTGGGGAGATAGCTCAGTAGAATAAACACTTCTCTGGCAAGCACAGGGTCCTGAGTTCAATTCCTGGTTCCATCAAAAGAGAAAAAGAAAAAAGAAAATATTCATTGCCTGCTTCCTTTTTGCCTGTTTCTTTTCTATTATTACTTCATTTCATGGTTCTTTTCGAGAGAGTAATTTTTCCATACATATAAAGAAAATGTTAAGAAAAATGAGCTGTTCTTATTGCTAGCATACTAACTGCACCATGAGCTAAAAATAAGGGTTCTGGTTAACTGAGGTAAGTGGCTTTCTAATTCTTTGCACCACCCGAGTTCTGAGCAGAGTAGCTGATAATAATACTCACTGAATGACAGGACAATGATGAATAGTCATAAGCGAATGCTTACAGCATACCATTGTTGGGTCTGCGGCATTACGAGAAATCTATGCTTTTATCGTGAGGCTGAAAACCTAAAAAATAAGCAGACTGCTAATCACAAGGATTATGTGAAAAATGAAAACTGCTAGGGAAATCTGGTCAATTCAGAACGTTTAAGACTCAGTCTCTGAAAAGACTGTAAAAGGTTTCAGAATTTCAGGCTGGGTTGAACTTTTATTTTTCATCAGTAAAATACTGACAATAATAGTAGTGTCACACAGTGTTGAAATGCAAAAAATAATGTGATATATGGTGCTTCATTCTGCTTAAAATATTCTAAGCATTTGACAAATGACCATATAATTATCACATAGAAGATACAAGTTTTGGGGTGAAATTATTTTTATTTTAAATGAGCTAATACACCTTTCAATTTGAGAGAAAAATTTAGAGAGCACTATTTTATTTTTTAAATCAATGATACTTTGAACTTAAATGTATTTTTATTGTTAAATATAAATTATAACTATATATTTGTGAGATACATTGTAATACTGTAATATATATAATATAAAAGAATTTAATCAAGTGCATTAACATCTCCATCATGTCAATACTTACTCTTTGTGGCAAGAAAACTTTAAATTTACTCTCAGTGTTAGAAAAACAATTATTATTAAGTCAAGTTTTGTGGTGTATAACAGGTGTCAAGAAATTTATTCTTCCTGTCTAACTGAAATTTTGTAAGATTGGCACAATATCATTGTGCCCTTCCAAGATTTTACTCTTTCAAGATTTCACTCTTCCTGTCTAACTGAAATTTTGTAGGCTTGGAACAATACCATTTCACTTCCCTCTTCCAAGATTTTACTCTTTCAAGCAGGTAAGTACGTCACAGTCCAGGGAGACATGCTTACCCAAATTTATAGCAGTGCAATTCACTGCAGGGAAGGTCTGGGAGCAGGGTTGGTGCCAACAGTGGGTGAATGGATAAAGAAATTGTTGTGTAGAGACACAGCGGGCTTTTATGAGCTAGAAAGAGGATGAATTCGAGTGGTTTCAAAAGGGCTGGTTCTTGAGACCATGAAGGTATGTGAAAGAAGTCAGCCTCAGAAGGCTAACGGTCACATGACTTTTCTCATATGAAGCATCTAAGTATAAATGAATTAATGAGTAAAATAATGGCAGATGTTTTGGAGTAGGGGAAGGGGAACAGAGGAAAAGGAGAGAGGAGGAGGGATGAGAAGAGAATGGGGGATAGTCGGGAATGTATATTCTGTACAGGTGGTCTAATATGTATTTGTGTATATAATCCTATGTATTGATCTCCCAAAATGAATACAAATTTCATGCAATCCCAACATATACCAATAAAATTGATTTAGGGAACAAGAAATTAGTGAATATAGTTTTGATAGAGTTAACGAATGCCATAGAATGGTTAAAATTAGAAAAGAATAAACACCATAGGGGGAGAAAGAACCTGAACATCCTATGACAGATGCATGTGTAGTTCCCAGCAGTATAAGTGTGTGTTTGGATAGTCAAGTCATAGTCATGTAATGTAAGGTTTCTGTGAGACCATGGGGACCTAGCAGCACTGATAAACTTCCTGTCAACATCAGCTGGCTTTCCCTATCGAAATGATTATGGAAAATAGTAGATCAATGCTTTATTTTAATAATAAACTTAACCATCTTAGGGTATTTGTACAGCTTACAAACAGTCCTTTTCTATTGTTTTCAGTTTTATTCTAAGAAGAATATTGGGGTGGCTCAAAAGTCAGCCTTTCTTATTTGTCCTACATATATCACAAGTGGCTGGGTTGGAGTTACAGATACTCTGGTGAGAAACAAGGGAAGTCTGGTCTCCCGATTCCCAGTACTGAGCACTTTCTCCTTTATAAAAACAGTGATTAAAATACTCTCCATGGCTAAGAAGTGCTAGACTGAGAAACTGCTACACACAGTTGAAAAAATTTAACTAGGAAATTGGAGTTTTTTTATTGCTATTATTATATTGTATTTTGAAACCAAGACTGATGATCATATTGTTTTTGCAAAATTTTTCTTTTGGGCCAGCCAAGCAGCACAGCAGATTAAAGTGCCTGCAAGCAAGCTCAGGGGCCAGGGTTTGATTCCCAGGCCTGCCATGCCAGCCCTGCCCCTGGGGCACACTAAGAGGGCAATTGAGACTGGGCATGGTGGCATGCACCTGTAATCCCAGCTTGTGGGAGGCTGTTAACGGGAGGATCACTGCAAGTCTAATCTAGTAGTGAGACCCTGAACACTCTGTAGACCCTTCCCTAAAATACAGAAAAGACAAATTCTCTCTTTTAATCAAGGGAGAGGTTTTATCATTTAGCAATAATAATAGTAATTCCAAAAGTGGTTAGTACACAACCTTGAAGGAACAACTTTGTGCTATAAATTTGTAATATTATTATGTTTCTGTAGTGTGTAATATGGAGAAATGGTTCTTCTCCAGCAAAGCAGCAGCCCACAGCGAGTTAGACCAGAAGCTAAATCCTGACAGTTGGTCTTTTATTTCCACTAAAAACAATGATGGGACCAAGAGATCAACATATTTTCTCTAGCATTCTGTTCATCTTTGCCCAGTAACCTAAACTTTAGACCATGCTCCTTTACTATACAGAGCTATGTGATGAACTACCATGGATAGGATTTAGTTTATTTTCATACATACAGCCAGAAGCAATGAGTAACCTAGTTATATAACAAGACTTTGTGAAAGCCTGGATTTGTTGCATTTGCCAGTTCCCACTCTGTCCTGTTGGCATCATGGCTGATTTCAAGCTGCGGCATAGTATCGCCAGTCACCAGACTTGGCACTGAGAAGAGAGAGGCATGAGAAACTCTGGGAAGATTGTGGGAGCTAGCTTTAGCTCACCTCTGGAAAGGTGGCCAATGGTCATCACATGCTGACTTGTCAAATCACAGAGAAAGAAACCGAGGCCAAAGTGCAAACTAACGCTCCGCCTATTTGTCCACCTCCAGTTCTGGGCAACTAATTGAGTAATTTACTATAAACTACCTGATGGGTTGTGGGGAGTAACCAATCAGAAGGGGGAGAAGATGCGGGGAGAAGGAACAAAATGCTTGAGGAGCCTTCCTGCCTACAGGTGTTGCTCATTAAAAAATTGTATTAGATGACTTTCATAAGCAATTAATTTAAAATCCATTGCACACCAGACAGAAGGGATGTCTCTATTATTTAAAAATCTATTAGAATTAATGTTCTTATTTTTCTTTTTCAGTAAGATGAAAGCCAGAATGACTTAATAGTCCATTAAGAGTCTGGTCAGTGTCTGCTTCAGAAATTTACCTTCCAAGGACACATTATATATGAGGAAGGTGTCTTCCAGGATGAGCCAAAATGACAGTAATCATCACATTCCTTTTCTTCGCATTTAATCCCTTTTCCAATCAATACTGTAATTTATTTATTTATTGTATTTTAGGGAAGGGCCTACAGGGTGTTCAGGGTCTCATTTCTAGCTCAGACTCATAGTGATCTGCCTGTTTACAGCCTCCTAAAAGCTGGGACAATAGGCACCCCTCCTCCAAGTCTCAACTGCCTCCCAGCATGCCCTGGGGGTGAGGCTGGCACAGAAGGTCTGGGGATGGAACTCCTGGCCCCTGTACCTGCTTGCAGGCTCTTTACTTCTCTGAGCTATTTGGCCATCCCTTGCATGCAATTTATGTATTGTTAATTATAATAATTGCTTATCTGACAGTAAAACTGAGTAATCACGTGACTGAGTGGTTTTAAAATTGCAATATATAATCAGATTTGAAATCTTTTAATTTTAGAAAACATATTAGATATTTAAACATTTGCCCTAATACTCTGCAAACCATTAATTACATGGGTATCAATTGAATACTTTTTGTGGGAGGGAGGAAGGAAGGAATTTAAAATCTAGGATTGAAAGGTCTAACTCCACAATCCATGGGTTTTTAACTTGTGCTCATGTTACTGATCACCATCTCCAATTTGTTCTGTTGGTGGTGTTGATTTGCTGGAGGCAAGGCCTTTGTTCCTGAGCTCTGAACACCCAGGACAATAAACCTGAAAGTTTCATTTTTTTCTAAAGACACAGCAGAAGAAACATTAAAATAAACAGAGACTCCTTCAGACCAGAATTGGTGAACACCAAATGTTGTCATTTTCTCGGGTTTTCTTCTACAAACTGGTAGCATATAGAGGATTTAAAAAAAATACGTTTTGTAAATTGAGGAACCTTTGTCTGTTGAATGCTCCTTGTGTATCAGTCAGGTAGTCTGGCCATGACACGTGAATACTTTACGTTTTGAAGTGCACACTTCAACTGAGATCTCAGATGTACATTTATGGGCTTCAGGAAGGTTTTGTGCTGACTCCTTTTAATTGGTCCCATGTACGAATTAAAATAGACTCCAAACACTCAATCAAGAAACTGCCCTCAAGCAGCACAGATACGCTGAATGCTCAACAGTGGTACAAAGTGGGAAGATGGGGAGCCGGGAAGCATCGGAGCTGAGCAGGTGACCTTGAGTCGCCGAGACCAAGGGAATACTGTGGATTTACTGAAGTGAAGGATCAAGAACGGGAGTGCAAAAGTCAATGGAGACTTTGCAGAAAGTCTTTGCACCTGGAAGGAGGACAGGAGACAGATATTTGGAAAGAAAGTAGGGATCTGTAGCTAGAGATGAGATGAGGGTATGCTCACAGTATACACCGATGAAGAGCTGACCATTCCGGCTGAAGTTAGAGATCAATGTATTTACATGGTGAGTAGTGTTTCTCAAACTGTCACGAGTATGCGGCTCACCTGGAGATCCTGCTAAAATGCAGATCTGGAATCAGTAGGTCTTCTGGGGTGTCATGTGATGCCGATCAGCTCTTAGGTCTGTCTGACCACAGAGCTAAGCATTAGATTTTATTTATAACTCTTCATCTTGCATTTTAGCTGGAAGAAGTCAGCTAGAATTTATGTACAAATATGATTTATTGGAATTCATCTGGTTTCACTTATAATTACTGGGCTCAAGTAATGTCCAAGAGGTTCGTACTCTATAGAGAAAGTTTTCTAAGGGCAATGCTTGCCACGGTTTCAGGACGTGCTGGTCCTCATTTCCTGTTGGCCGGTCTTCTCAGGCAGCTTCTGACATTTGTAACACTTGGCTTCACCGTCCCATCCTGCACTTGTTCCTCATTGCTTTCTTTGATCATTTCTACAGGCTAGTCACTGATTCTGTGGAATCCCGCCCCTTTAGCATAGGAATACTTTCAGTTATCTTCCTGGGTTCTCTCTGACGATGTCTTCTTCTTCCCATCTGCTCTTCACTGACCTTGGGCTTCTAGTCTGTGTTCTACTTTGGTTTCTTTCCTCCCCCACACCAAGGCTCCTAGTTTAACTCTCAGCTGAAAAGTCAAAAGTAGGTTTGGGTCAGGTTGTGCAGGGCATTGAACTCCATATTAAAGAATAATAACATAACCTTATAAGTAAAAGCATTGATCATTTTGTTTAGTATGTAATTTGGTTGATTAAGATTCCCTCAATAATAGGGCCCACGAAACAGCTCAGTGGCGTAAAGCGCCTGCAAGCAGGTGCAGGGACTGGGGTTCGACCTTTGGCCCTGCTGTGCCAGCCCCACCCCCCAGGGCGTGCTGAGACAGCAATTGAGACTGGGCATGGCGGCGTGCACCTGTACTCCCAGCACTTGGGAGGCTGTAAACAGGAGAATCACTACGAGTCCGTTCTAGAAGTGAGACCCTGAACATCCCGTAGACCCTTCCCTAAAATACAGAAAAAAAAGATTCCCTCAATATCCAGTGTATCTTTTAGATCCTATTTACTCTTTCGGTTTCTTCACTAGGGAGCCAAGACGATGTTTACACATGTGAGCGTGCGTTCTTCTGCTTACGCATTAGGGTCTCTCCTTGCACCTACATATTCATGGCAGTCGTTTCCCCTCGGCTGTTCTCCTTGGATCTTAGGCAAAGCAGACTGAAAAGAGAGAAAAGTACAGTTGCCAGGTTTGGCACTTGGACGCATTTCCGTCTTGTTTGTATCACAGAACTCGGCCTATTTCATATTTACAAAGCCATTTTCAGAGCATAGTTTTCTTCATGTAGAATGTGACTTTTAAAAGACTTTTATTCTTATTGACATAAGTGACACATCATGGTAAAACTGGCCTTTCATTTTCTCCTGTATCAAAAAGCTTTGAATTATATACAGACTTTTTGACTCATTAGAAATGAACACAGATTGAAAGGTGTCTTCCCTCTGGTAGAAGTCATTAATGTTTTGCAGCTGAAGCGGAGGACCAGATTGTTGTGACATTTTTTCACGGTGGTGTTCTGCATTAAACCTTGTGAAGAAGTTTCCATGACAGATTTAAAGCAGGTTAATCAAGGTGGTGCCACCAATATTCATCCTAGAGTGTAGTTTTTTTTGCTCTACTCCTCTGTGACCTCTGTTTCCATGTCTTTTTTAGAACACATCTGTCCCTTCACTCTGTTATTAAATGTTAAGATTTCTCTTTATCTTCTTCCCTTCAGAGAGTGGCTCTTTGGATAAAAAAAATACGTTTGATCTTTTAGTAGCTTTATTGGAGACTCCCCTGGAATTTCCCTAGAGAAACTCTGGAATGCTAATTAGGTTTGAAGCATGGGGGAGAATTTGCATCTGTCTGGTCAAGGCAGAAGGTGATAGGAAACTCTTTACTCTGCCCCCAACAAAGGGCTGTCACCTGGAGCACTGTCCCGGAAGGGCTTGCCTTGAGCTATTATAGTATATGTGAAGCAAACATTCCTTGCTTCATAGACGTGTGCTCTGACATGTGAAGGAATATTGTCCTCATGTCAAAGAGACTTGAGACCATGCTTCGAAAAAAGGAATAAGACTTTCTGTACAGACTTAGGTATATTTATAAGTGCTTCTGCGCATGAAGCATTAGGAAAGGTGTAGAAGGATACATACCACACTGTTAATGTTGATTGATAGAGCAATGAATTTAAACATATGTATTATTGTACAGTTTAAACTTCCTAATATACATATATTATTTTTTATTAAAATGTATATTATTGAGAGCATACTAATTATTTCCCGTGACAAGGAGTTGGAGAAAGCACATGGCCTTTGTTGTCATTGCATTTCTGAGGTGAGGTATTACTGGGTAGTCTAAGCTGAGTTTGACCGAGCAGTCACTATGCTTCAGCCCTCCAGTGGTTGGGATCGCAAGCACCCATGCCCTTCTAAGTGGGATTTGATTTCAAGTGCTAACACAAGTCAATCTTTTGATGAATAGAAATGTATTCTGTGTTCTGATTTTGAGAGTGATTGGTCGCACATAATCAATGCATATGTCCAGTTTATAGAATTTTATATAAAAATCATATTTTATTGTAAGACTTAATAAACATAAACACTAGTGAAGTCAACTATGAATTTCCAAAAGGAAAAAAGAATGGTGAATATAAATAGTCTCCTGCAATTTATTAATCATGCACCAGACAATCTTTTGAAAGAGAAATCTGCCATAATTTTGAAAACTTTAAGGTTATCTTTCAATTGCAGTGCAGTTATTGATAGTTGTAATGGTTGACACTTTGTGTCATGCCGAGAAGTCTAAAAGCTTGACTAAACCATCCAGCATTTCTGCATCCTAGGGTGCAGAGGACACAGTCTGTCCTAGGTTGTCTCTGTGCTTTGAGCCAGTAGATTAGGGACTGAAACCTCTACACGTTATGAGCTAATAAACCTTTCCTTTCTTAATTTTGCATGCTGGGCATTTTGTCTCAGCAGGGAGAGACAAAAGTAACTAACACAATAGTGAACAGAAAAATTATCAGTCAACAGGATAAATTGATAGGTATTATTACTGATTTTGTTTTATTAATAGCAAAGCTGGAGTTAGGAGAGTTTGATAATTCATCTAGAACTACACACCTGAGAAGGCACCATGTTGAAATCCAAACTTTAAATGTAAGATATATTCAGGATATATCCATTTTCATGATTTGATTAAAATAAGTCACTAATGAAAAAGCAACTAGCAAGATTTGAGATACCACTATGTTTTTATACAATAAGGAAAAATAACCTAGACATAGTATTTTCTTATGGTTTTGTGCCTATCCAAGCCCTCCTAGAAAATCTATAAATTAATTATCATGATCCTCTCAAAATATAGCTTTATCTAGGACACTGGAAAAAAGGTAATATTGTATTTTCATTAGGAATCTTACTTTAACTCTAAGAGAACCTGACCAACTCACTTGTAAAGAAGCTTTTGATAATATATTAGGGGATAAAGAAATAATGCCAAGTGATTTCAAATGGGGTCAGCACTGAAAAAGTCATGTAATAAATTTGAATTCTGGTAGCACTGTGTCCACTTCTTCTGAGACGGTGACCTCTCTATTTTCATGTCAGTAAGTGTTAAGCTGCACAAGCATCAGAGTTGCATATTTCAGCATGACTATTTCCATTACAATCTATGGATATGGCCATTTTTAGTATAAATAGTAACTGTTTGCCTTTTAAGTAGCTATAATTCAAGAGAGCACATTTTAAATAAAAGCTGTTTTTAAAAGGTAGAATTGGAATTTCCCCATTGATTTCATTTGATTCAATCTGTAGCTGCTGCTGCTGCTTTTTTTCTTCTTCTGTATTTTAGGAAAGGGTCTACAGGGTATTCAGAGTCTCACTACTGGATCAGACTCCTAGAGATTCTCCTGTCTACAGCCTCTCAAGTGCTGGGATTAGAGACATGCCACCACACCAGTCTCATTTGCTGTCTCAGCACCCTTCTTGGGGTGGGGCCAACACTGTAGGCCTGGGGATCAAACCCTCAGCCCCTGCACCTGCTTGCGGTGCTTTAATCCGCTGAGCTATGTGGCCAGCCTTGCTGTTGCTGTGGATGTTTTCTCTTCATTACATTTTCAATGTCAAATGCTGCTTCATTTTTGCTTCATCTGTCTAAGCCCTGTCCATTCTTTCTGAGGTTGTTAAAAACCCTAAGCCTCTCGTAAACATCATTGGAGGTAATGTCTTCTATTCTCTGAAATCTTAATCCTTCTGGAATATAATAGTCTAGAATTCTATGTGAGTTAATTTTCACCTTTCAAATAAATTTGTAGGTCATGCACAGAGACTCTCCCATTCTTCTTTTACATTTCCCTGTATCTCTTCATTCAACAGTGTAGGTATTGATCACCTTCTCTAACTCAAGGCCACATATTAGTTTATGCAGGACATAAAATAATGACCTAAAGTTCGGTCCTGACCTTTGAGGTAGAAGTCCTGTTATACATTTGCCCTCAGTACTAGACACGATGCAAGATCAGTGATGAACAGAAATGAAAAAGCACATCATGGTGCTATGAGTGAGAATGTCTTCTGATCTCTGAAACATCTAGTGAGACTCTTCTCATCTACTTTCTTATTTTTTTTAAATTCTCATTTATGTATTTAGTATAGGGCCTCACTACGCAGTTCAGATTCATAGTGATCCTCCTGTCTCAGCCTCCCCAGCACTGAGCTTACAGGTGTGCACCATCATGTTCAGATTTGGTGGTAGCATGGTGAGGGACTGGTGTGGCATGTGGTTCTGGGAATCAAACCCGGGTCTTTGTGCTTGCCAGGGAGGTGCTTATACCACTGAGCTATCTCCCCAGCCCCCTCATCTGCTTTCTTATCTCAGAATCTTTTCCTTAATTATGACATAAACATATTTCATAAAATTAAACGTCTGTTTTTTTCCTAGGAAAACTTATTGAAAAATATCAGGTGTGACTTTGATTTATGTATTTTTATCTACAGAGTAGGTGGCACCATCAGATAGCGTCATATAAGTAGTGTCTTAAATCACTTTGGGGGCTGGGGCAATCATGATGGATTAGGTTAAGCAATATGACAGTGCCAATACCCAACGTTTTTTAACTTAGAGAATCAGCAACTTCATGTGGGCTCATTGGGCTCATTGGTAGCTTATCTGTAAATATGGTCATTTCTGTCCATCTTGTCACAACTTCCATTGTGCTAGGTGACTTACTGTTGCTACATGTGTTGCATGCACTATTACCCAGAATGCTTTAAAAACTCTAACAGCAGTGTCACTGAAATTAAGACAGTTGCATGTGCAGAAAGGAACAGAGAGAAGCAGAGGAGTGAGGCCTGTATTTAACATTGGAGAATAAATCAATTTTGGGATAAATAATGTCAAATATATTTTCTGGCAAATGACCAAGTGCTGGAAGAGACCTCAGCAAAACAAAACAAAACAACCAAAAAGTAGATAAACAATTTTGTCACTGAGGCACTAGCACAGGTACTGCTTTGCACTCCTGAGCCAACAAAGCTGGAGCAAGGCAAGCTTCCAAGTCACCCGGGGCTTATGAAATGCCAGAATGACCGCAGCCCTGCACAGCCACCGAGGGTACGCAGAAACGCTGCAGTAAACATTTTCTTCCCCTTCAGTGGGATTTTATGTTTCTTCATGGTGCAGAAGTAAGAGCATATAAGACATTTTAGATTCTGTGCCATAGAATAATATAGGAGTTTGCTTTTTTTCCTAAGATGCTTTTAAAACTTTCTTAATCGATGCTATGCTAGAAAGAAACAGACTCATCAAATGGCTATGAACTTTTGGAGAACACTCAGTCAGCCTACTGTTTTGATGCACTCAGGGCTTAAATTTGGTTTAATTAATTCCTTATTTGCCTTGTTTTATAGATGAGTTATTTTTAAATTTTCTTTCATATTTGTGAACCTCTGAAGTGTCACAGGCTGATAATTTCTTGTGCAAGTGCCATGATTTCTGCCATCCAAGAAGCTACAGTCAGGGCAGAGAGAGCGCTAAGTAGTGGTCCAAGATGACCACAGCGATGACAGAAACAGGGAACAGTGGCCAGGAACGCTACCACAAAGCAGTGGCAAACCCAAGACATCGCTGGAAATTCCCAAAAAGAGACCTTGAGGGAAGAAGGTCAAAACACTCAAGCAAGCTCTCCTATTAACCTGTTTTGAAACTGTTTTATTGTTAATTTTTCTCTTTAAAATAAAAAAAAACATGAAAAAATAGACTAGTCTGAACTTTCTGTAGGTCAATTAACAGATATGTATTACAATAAGAATTATAAGGAATAAAACCTTTTATTTATTAAAAAACTCTAACATGTACGTAGAATTTTGAATTAAAGGTAAATGTAGCTAGAAAGAGAGGGGAAAAAAAGAAAGTACAGGTGGTGAGGAAGGGGTTAACAGGTAGAGCGAGAAAACATTAATTTAGTTGCTTTAAAAAAATCTTTTATTTATTTGTTCATTTGGTGGGGGCTCTCACTACACAACTCAGACTCGTAGAGGTCCTCCTGTCTCAGCCTCCCCAGCACTGGCATTACAGGTGTGCACCAGCACACCCGGTTTCTGTGACTGGCCCAGCATGCTGGGGTGCCAGGGCAGGGCTTAGACCAGCCCTCAATTTAGTTCCTAAATATGGAGATTTGGAGATTTGAGGAAGGATATATATATATTTATTTGCTTTTGTTTTTTGCACCGGGGATAGAACTCAGGATCTTGATATTACCAGGCAGATGTGCTTAATGCTGCTGAGCTATGCTGGGTTTATGAACTGAAGAGAAGTCAGGGAGAAAATCAGGGACCAAAAGGAGAAAGATCTTTATTCTGATTTTACTGTACTGACTACAAGGAATATATTTAGTCATTGTCTTAATTTTATTGATTTAGCTATGAAAATTCTGAATTCTTCAAGTCTATTCTTACACTTAAATTTTTTCTTACAAAATACTGGTAATTTTCACACTTTAATAATTAATTTTAGAAAATGTTTTATTTCATCTCTTTAAAGCTATTAAGCCTGATAGCAATAACTAGATGGGGCAGCAGGACAAAAAAAATTAGATACTAAATAAATAAAAAATATTTTGCTCCCAAATACAAGTCACCAATTTAGCTTTTATCCAAATAGCAAACTAAGTAAGGCCCGAGTTCCTTGGTTTCAGACACTGTATTTGTTTCCATCTCTTAACTAACAAATTATCATAAACCGTGGCTTATCATACCACCCATCTATTATCTTCAGGTTCTGTGGGTGAGAAATTTGAGGGAAGTAAACTGGGTTTTATTTAGAGTATCACAAGGGTAAAATTAAGGTCTTAGCTAGGCTAAGACTCTTATTTGCTCTGGAAACAAATCTGCTTCAAGCTCATTCTTAATGTTGACGGAATTCAGTGCCTTGAGCACCGGCGAGACTCGGGGCCCTGCTTCCTTCCTTGCTGGGCATTAGCCAGGCCTTCCCCCCAGTGCACTGCCTCTCCACCCACATGCTGCACCCCGAAGCTCCCTCTTTTTTTTGCAGTACCCTTTGATCACTCTTCTTTTGTCCCATGCTCTTGCGTCAACAGCCATAGAAAATTCCGTTTTAAAAGACTTATGATTAGATTTGGACATGCAGATTACTTCTCTATCATAAGGTAAACTTGACTGTGAAGCTTAACAGTCAAAACACAATGGTATTTATTTTCTTTTGCGTCATTTTCTTTTTTATTATTTTATTTTTTTATTAGTACGTGTTTCCAGCCCACAGCAATCACATAGACAGTGGGGAGCACGTGCGTAGACACAGAACATCTTAACTCTTTACTTTTTGTCTTCTGCTCCTCTCCTCTGCTCCTGCCAACTCTTCCTCCTCTTTCCATTACAAAGAGCTCTATTTCCGTTTTTCTCTTTCTCTTTAAAAAAAATAATTTTCTCTTCCTTTCCTCTCCTCTCTCCAGCTCTTGTCCCCCTTCCTATTTGAGATAGATCTTCCTGATTCCAAATATTTTTCTTTATCTCTTATTTATTCCTTGGGTTTCTCATATAACAAGAACAATACAATGTTTACACTTGTGCATGTGATTTATTTCACTTACTATTGTGGTCTCAGGGTGCCTCTATTTACCTAAAGATACATTAAGTTTATTCTTCTATATGATGGAGTAGTGTTCCATCACATATAAATACATTGTGTTTACCCATTCATCCGTTGATGAGTGCATTAGTTACTCTTCTCTTGTTGCTGGGACAAATACCCAACACTCAAAATGAAGAAAGGAAAGGTTTATTAGCTCACTGGAGGAGAGACTGGGAAGCTGCTTTCTCCAGGAAGGCCCTCTCCACCTCTCAGAAAGCACAGGGTACCCAGTTTAACAGTTCGCACCTCTCTGGCCCTGCCCCTTGGGCCCCGCCCCTTCAGCCTCCCTGATCTTCTGGCTCCACCCCTAAAGCCACTCCTCCAGCCATATCTGCTGAGGAGGTTTTGTGGGGACAACCAGATATAATCCATAACATTGTACTCCTGGATCCCCCACGTCTCATGCATATCTCTTTGTACAAAAGGCATTTTAGTCCATCTCTAAGAGTTGTCAAAGTCCTAACAGTTTCAGTATTGCTGAAAAGTCCAAGTCCCAAGTCTACTCCAAGATTCCTGGCAAGCTCTCAACTGTGAGCCCCTGCACAAATGAAAAATTAAATACATCCAAATTCATAGGCACAAGATAAGCACTGTCATTCCAAAAGGTACACACAGCAGGATGTCAGGCACTGGGGCCAAAGCAAGTCCAACATCCAGCAGGGCAAACATTAAGTCCTGTGGTTCCTTGTGGAATATCTGAAGCAATCTGTGGCAAAATGTGAGCTCCATGTGGCTCCACCCCTCTGGTACTCTTGGTAGCATTTCCCCTCGATTCTCTCTTAGGCCAGCTTTGATCCCTTTTTGCAGTTTCCCTTAGATGATCCACATTCCTGGCTTTTCCAAACTTCTGAGGTTTCCATGAAATAGGCTTCTCACTCACACTTTGCACACTGCCCTCTCAGGGGCACACTGCCCGGCCTCCCAGGCCTTCTGAAATCTGAGTGGAAGCCTTCCTAACCTCAGAACTCCTGCATTCTGCATGAACCTATAACCAATGTGGAAAAATGCCAAGGTTCTGCTGCCAGCTGGAGCAGTAGTCAGGCTTTCCGGGGCTGCAGGAGCCCAGTGCCTGGATTGCTTAGCACTCTGACCCTGATTCCGAGGAACACATTCTCTATGCCGGCGCCATTGTGTAATCCTGTGTGGCTGCTGCCTCCATCCTGGAACATGGGGCTCTGCGCCTTTCTCCCCAAAGCAGTCTCTCACTCTTTGGATTCTGAGGCTGCTAAGGGCAAGAACCTGCCTCCTCCTGTGATGCCCTCAGGACAACTTTTCTATTGTCTGTTCCTCCTGGCCAATGGAGATCTCAGCTCCATCTCTGCAGTTCACAGCTTTCCTGGTGCTTTCTTTGTGGACAAACTCACATTTTAAACCATTCTGTTGGACTCTTTGCTCTTTATTCTCAACATATGTTTGACCAAGAGCCTCCAGCCACTGCGCAATATCTGACTGCTTTGAGATTTCCCTTGAAAGATTATTCAGGCCTCCAAGTTTAATCTCAGTCTCAGGCAAAGTCTCTGGACACTGGCAAAATTCAGACAAATTTTCTGCCAAGCCAAAACACAAATGATCCGGAATCCAACAATCAATGCAGTCCTTTCCAGAAGAAACCTCCCCAGCCTGTTATTTACAGGCAGCATTTCTATCAATCTTCTGGTCTGAGCTATAACCAGAATCTCCTGTACATAGCAGCCGAAGCTGTGGCAGCACTTCGCTTGTAGGAGACACCTTCAAATCTTTCCTATCTCTTCCCATTAGCCATTCCAAAAAGCGTGTAGTCCACATGGTCAGGTACAGCCACAGCAACAGCCCCACTTCTCTGGTACCAAATTCTGTCTTGCTTACTCTTCTCTCATCGCTGGGACAAATACTCAACGCTGAAAATGAGGGAAAGAAAGGTTTATTTAGCTCATAGTTACTGGAGATTTCAAGACACCGGAGGAGAGGCTGGGATGCTGCGGTGTCCAGGAAGGCCCTCTCCACCTCTCAGCACAGGCTACCCAGTTTAACAGTTCACACATCTCTGGCCCCACCCCTTGGGCTCCGCCCTGGTCCCCAGCCCCGCCCCTCAAGTCACTCACTCCTCCAGCCACATCTGCCACATAACTTATATGAGGCCTTGTGGGGAAAACCAGACACAAACCATAACAATGAGCATTTGAACTGTTTCCATGATTTAGTTATTAGACGCATTTGGTACAGGATCTTACAATGCAGCTCGGACTCAGAGTGATCCTTCTGTTTGCCTCTCCAGTGCTGTGATTACACGCATACGCCACCACTCCTAGATTCAGTAGCCAGCTCGGCCTGCCCAGGGGCAGGGCCAGCGGGGCATGTGGTGCTTGCACCCTAGTCCCTGCGCTTGCCTAAGCAGGGATAGTCCACTGAGCTATCTTACTGGCCCTGATTTACGTATTATAAATTGTGCTACTATAAACATGGACATGTATCATCGAGATATGATCTTTGTTCACTCTTGGAATAACACCTAGGGGCAACTCCAGGCACACTCAGCTACTTTATCTGTGACTACAGTGCCTTATTTCTTGTCTAGAGGAAAGATAGCCTCTTTAGCAAATAGTGCTGGGGCAACCGGCTTCTCTCAGGCTGAAGACTGAAAGTGCACCCATATTTCTTGCCATGCACTAACCTGAAATCAAAATGAACCCAAGATCTAAATATTAGAACAGAAACACTTAATCTGCTGCAAGGTAAAATAGATAAAACTCTGGAGATAAAGCTATAGGCAAAGACTTTCTAAACAAAATCCTGGTGGCAAGCCCAGATACAGTGGCACACATCCTATAATCCCAGCATTCAAGAAGCTGAGGCAGGAGAGTGTCATGAATTCATGTCCAGCTTGGGCTACACAGTGAGTTCAAGGCAAGGCTGAATTACATAAAGTGGTCCTATCTCAAAAATGAAACACAAGCAAACACCCAAAATTTGGCTGCACAAGAACTAATATAAAAATCAACAAATGGGATCATATCAGGCTAAAAATCTTTTGCACAGCAAAGGAAACCATAAACAAAGTGAAGAGACAACCTATAAAATGAGAAAAAAATTTTTTTTTCCAGCTATTCCTCAGAGGATTAATAATCTAGAATACAAAGAGAGCTCAGAGTGATATTTTATCATATTCACAGGTTCTAATCTCGCTCTAAGGAGAGGGGGTTGAGAAAGGATTGGAACCACTGGGCATGAGTCCAAGGAGGCTGCCCACTCACCCATCTATCTGACTATTGCCAAAGCTTGCTGTTAATATTACATCTAGGATAAATTGTATAAATAGTAATTGTTACAGAAGTAGGTGATTAGAGACTAATAAAAATATTCATAAACAATGATTGTAGTTCAACAAGTATTTAAATGAAAGGTCAAATTAAAAATACATACATGTTTTCATTTGGGAGCAAAAATGAATTTAATTAATAGAGCTCATAAATGCAAATCCTGGTTTATGTCCAACATATGGGCTTGGTCAGACCATAGCCAACAAAGGCTCTATAGCAGGGCAGTGTGGCATCATTCCATGAACCAAATCAAACAACTCTTCGCTGTTCTCTATGGCAATCATCTGGGGCCACATTTTGCCCCGATTCAATATCCTAGCAACAATTTCGGTAGTTTCATGTCTGGGCTGGGAAGGGTGTGAAGCAGAGTGGAGCTGCCAGAGAAAGCTCCTTTTTCTCCAAAGTCATAGAAGCAACACAACTTAGCTTGTGTAAGAAGAAAAAAAATCTGTCAAAACTCCAGTAGTTATATTTCTTCTGAGAAAGAGGGTGAAGGGGAGGAGGGAGAGAGAGAGAGAGAGAGGAGGATTTTTTTTTTGGTGGTTCAGGCTGCTGAAGGAAAGGAAGATCTGGTAAGGCATGAGGAGCTGGGGATCCAACCGCAGTATCCTGGTGTCCTGTGCCTGATGCATTTCCATGAGAGTGAGTGAGCAAGTGCGAGAGAGAGAGGGACAGAGAGACAGACAGACAGACAGACACGCAGACAGACAGACACACAGACAGACAGACACACACAGAGACACAGAGACAGGGGGAGGAAGAAAGTAAAGGAGAAAAAATGAATATGAATCTATTACAACTACATCAACGTATTTATGTAGTTTGATTACCTCTTTTTGTCCTAACCACTACAGATCCCACATGTTGGAGCTCATCCTTACTTCCTGATGGATTTCACTGTTCAGCTCAGCTATGACCATGACAACTGCCTAGATGAGTGACCTGGCCTGTGTGGCCCAGGGTTGTGCTGCCGGTCACGTTGCAGCATGCTCTGTGCCTTGCTTCTTATCTCAGGGTCCTGAGTGCTCTTAGCAGAGTGGGGTCGGCCTTGGCCCTCCTGAGGTTTACTCAGTACTGTCATCACTGCCATGCTCAATAACCCTCAGCTCTGACTACTTCGTGAGTCAGATTTCACAAGGGGCCACCCATGACTGTTAAGTATGCCAAAGATAAATAATGTTCTCCGATTAAAAAATAAATCATGCATGGTTATTGAAAGGACACAGTTAAGAAAGAAAACATACATTTCAATTTTTTTCCCAAAATGACCCTCTTAAAAATTCAGTGTTTAAGTTATTCTCATTTCATTTGCTATACAATTGACAGATGTGCCTTTGTTCTCAAAAGGAGCAAGCTGCATTATATTGGCAGGAATGTAGAGAGAGAATGGCCCATTTCGCCTTCCCAGAAGAGGAATAAAATAGGGAGATTTTAAGGAGGAGCCGTCTTCTGAGATGACTTAGTGCTGGGAGGGGGAGCAGGGAGAAGAGGAGTAAAGGGGGCGAGCAAGTCAGAGCCAGGGACTGCAGAAAGGGGGCCATCCAGCGAGAGAAGAAGAAGGCAAAGCCAGCATGTGGGTGGCTCTGGGTGACACCATTGGAAATGTATCATAGGGACAGTGGTTCTGAGTCTCCAGTTTTGCTCTAAAAAACAGGCCACCTATTCAATTCCCTAGATGCACAGAACACTAGAGAGGTTCTTCCTCCTTACAGGCCCTCCCCCACCCCTTTAGACCAAGTACCCACTATTGGAAAGCAAAGATAAACCCTAAATACTTTCTTGGAGACAGAATCTTGCACTAAATGCATCATGCTAAACCTCTTACACTTAAGCCTTCACTTTATGTCATTCTTCTACATTTCATTCCGTCTTGACTCTGTAGAAGGATGCGTTTTTATTTCCTCTATTTTCAGGACTGTTGAGGACAGAAAGTCTGCCTGTGAGGACTGCTTTATCCCTGTTTGTCCTGTTCCACCTCAGCCAGGTGGAACTCCTCCAAGTCCTTATTTCTATCAGACATTTGAACAGCTGGGATTCTGCAGCGCGCAGGATCTGCAGAGCTCACGTCAGCGAGGGCTGTGCACACTCATGACCTCCTCAGGAGCTTGGTAGTTACACAATCCCTCTTGGAAAAAAAAAATACTAACATCTGTAATTTGTGCCAGGATGAAGGAGAGACTGTGGGGCATCATAGCTCACACCTGCCTGTTTACATTTCAGGACATTCTCGACTTGTTTACTAAATCCATTTTAGAAGATTGTAATTATGTCTTGATTCCATCTTGTGAAGTTATTAGTTCTAGATTAAATGGAGTCAAGATTCACACAGTTTAGCTTTGATTGGTATATACCGGGTCGGTGCTGGTATATAGCTTTTGACTTTTTAAAAACAAAATCTTTTATTTATTTATTTGGTACAGGGTCTTGCTATGCAGCTAGGACTAGTAGGGACCCTTTTGTCTCAGACTCCCCAGCTCTGGGGTTACAGGTGTGAATCACTATGCCAGGTCCGGGTCCTGCATGGCATGTGGTACCAGGGATTGAACCCAAGTCCTTGCACTTGCCAGGCAGGTGCGTACACCACCAGGTTACCTCACCAGCACCTAGCATGTGAGGTTTGTCTCAGGTACTAAGTAAATTTCAAAGATTTCAAGTAATTTCTTTATACCACTGAAAGAAAAGGAATTGTTATTTTAAACTCCAAAAGTAGATATGAGTAGAACTTAACAAGAAGGACCTCTTTCCTATTCTTGTTTTTCAATGCTTTAGGATGATTTTCATGAATATTAACTCAAAAAAATTGTCAAAATAAAATTCACGTGGTTGCCTGTGGTCCTTGGATGAGGGCATGTTGGAAATCTAAGCATGTGCTATGTTCAGATTTCCACTTGCAGTGAAAATCCAAATGACCTTTAAAAATCCCCAAATACTAGAAAATAAAAGTATCCTTAGTAAAGAGCCTCAGCAACAAAAACATTGCAGCATAGATTGGAGGCAGAGTCAGAAGGGCTGAGGATTGAGACCCTTCAGCTAATATCCATGTCACACATGGCAGCAATCTATTGGAAATCGAAACTCATTAAAGAGCCACATAATATTAGGCTATAAAATATGCAAATGAGAAAATATGCAAATGGATCTAAGTATGGTCAATTTCTTCAACTTATTTTCATTGTAGCTAATAGTTGGAAACATATTACAAACTTGACAAAAATACTAGAATAGGAATACACTCCCAGAAATCATGTGGTCCAATCTCAGTTTCTTGCCATTCACTAAAATGTATTTTAAGTGCAGAAAAATCTCAGATTGTAAATATTTAGTCTAATAAAATTCAACAGTTGTTGAAGCACGCAGATACAGCTCTAGTTAAAGGAGTGGACATTTCATCTTTCCAAGCAGCTCCCTCATTGCTACTCAAATTTGATGACTTCTTACCCAGAGGCAATCTTTCTTTTAATTTCTGTAACTGGCTTAGTTTCGGCTGCTCTAGGATGTCATGGAAATGGAATAATTCATGATGAACACTTTGTGGTGGGCTTCTTAGCTCACCATGCTATTTGGGTTTATTTGTGTTGTTTTATATATTGGTATTTAATATATTTTGTTTAGTTTGTGAGTAGTATTTCATTGTATGAATACGTGCCAATTTGTTAGTCAGTTTTGCAACTGTGGGCAGGTTGATTATTTCCTTTCAGGGACTATTATATATAAAACTACGTGAACATTCCTGAACAACATTTTTGCCTTTTTCTGGATGTGCATTTTCACTTCTCTTGGATAAATATCCAAGAGTGGGATTTCCAGGTTGTAAAGAGATTGTCACCTGAACTTTACAAAGAACTGCCTAAGTAATTTCTAAAGTGGTAATAAAAATTTTCATTCTCACAAGCAACTTAGTAGAATTCTGTTTGTCTAACTCATTGCCAACACATAATGATGTCAGATTCTGAAAATTGTTTTCATTCTAGGGAGTTCAATATGGTAATTCATTACTAAATTATAGTATTTCCCCACTAAATACAATGACATTGAACATGTTTTTATATACTTATTGACAATTTATGTGTCTTCTTTTTTTCTGTATTTACAACAGGGTCTACAGGGTCTCACTACGTATATTGGAATCATAGTGATTCTCCTGTTTTCAGCCTCCCAAGTGCTGGCATATACCATTATGCTATGTATCTATGTTCTTGTGGAGAATGTTAGTTCTAGTATTTTATTGGGCCATTTTCTCTTAATCATGAATTTGTAGAGTTTTATTACATACTCCTTGTGCCTTTTGTTAGAGGTATGCTTGGTGAATATTTTTTCTAGCTTGCAACTTGCCTTTTCACTTTCTTAGTGGTGCTTTTTGTTAGTACATGCTTTGCAGTGCATGCTGATTACATTTAACATTAAGAAGACCACAGTAGTATTTTCTTAGTGGTGTCTTGTAGAAGAGAAGCTTCTTTCTGATGAAGTTAATTTCATCTGTTTTTCTTTTATAGTTAGTGTTTTTGAGGTATAATTGTGTATGGTGAGGTCACAAAAACATTTTCCTGTTTTATTTCATAAGCTTTTTTTGAAGAGTAAGAAGGGTTTATTGGGGAGTAGGAATGGGGAATAGAAATAGCTCTTGAGAAATGGGAGGGGTCACAAGCGAGTTACCCCATAATCTTTTTGCTTTTATCATTTATAAAAGCAGGCACTTTAGTCTGCTGACCTATCAGGCCAGCCCTACGTATCTATCTTCTTTGATTCCTTCTAAATTGCTTTTTGTGTATGTTGTATGAGTTAAGGAATAAAATTTACCTTTTCCACATGCATGTCCATGTACTTAAATTGTACTTCTGAGAGAATGTACATACCGACTTTGAGAGCTGCCTATTTCAATTTGATGCATAAATAAGTGTACACATAAATTTTAAACATCACATAATGAAAATAATAAATATATTCTATAATTGTTCATTAATTTTACTTATAATTGTTCACTAATTTACTTAGCTATCTAACTTTGTAATCTGCTAAACAACAATAATTTAACATTTTTCTCCTGTTCTTCATCTTGATTGATGAAGATAGAGGGGCCATGAACATTTACTGCCTTATGTCCTTTTCCATTTAAACATATCTTTGAGATTCTATTACAAAGGCCCTACATGATTTGGTAATTGTAGTCATTAAATGAAAGCCTTATTTATTTTCCTGTACTACTGACAGCAACTTCGTCATGGTTTTTCCTCAACTATTCTTTTCGTGCACGTTTTTGTACTCTCTGCTTTGATTCCTTTACTGCTTCAAACCCTTTCATATGTGAAAAACTTTGATAGTCCAATCTTGCCCTTTATTTTTCTACATCTGTTTTGTGCTGTATTTCTCAAATGAGGTGCAGTGGTATGTTTCTTTAGCTATGTGACTTTTCCTAGGAGAAGATTGTGTTTTTAATTTTAAGGAAAATCTGTGAAATAGCTTCTCGGAGGGACTCTCTTAAAACCAAAGTCTCCCACAGTTTCTAAACTGCCCTTTGAATTTGTTTGTAAGTCACCATGAGCAAATGATTCCCTAATGACTAAATCTGCTAATGACCCCGATTTCGGCATCACCAGTGTATACATATATTGAAATACCACATTGTCCTTCATAAGTCTGTATAATGATTATGTGTCAAGGAAAGATAAAATGAAACTTTTAAACTTGTGCAAGTTGGCAACCATCCAAAGAGCGGCTGTAGTGAAGGGTTGTGGCAGAAGTCATTTATACTGCTGATTTCTTTGTCTTCTCTCCTCCTTATGAATTCCTTGCCATTTGTTTTTCACCATTATATTAAAATCAGAAATGCATTGTTTGATAGTGCCACAGTCTGTGGTGTCTACTCACAGGTCCATCCCCTGCAAGGCAGGCTGGAGAGTAGCTGCCTCCTCTTCTGCTGCTGCTACATTGCAGGGTCTAAGATACAAGTGTAGGATGCCGGACATAAGCAAAGCAGTGAGACCCCCAAGATGCCTTTTCTCTTTAAGTCTTCTTCTCTAAGAACCACAGCAAGGACTGGCATTCCAAGGCCACCAAACAACCAAACTTGGAAATCCCTTCTTGTCACTACCTGGTGTTGCAGCCCAAAGATCTTTTCTCCCTTTCCTGACTCATAAGTATGTCTCTACCTGTGTGAGCCTCTCCCTCAATCCTGCTCTTAGGACACCTGTTTTCTTTGTTGCCTTGTTCTGAGCTGTTCTCTGTTCCCTTGTCACCAGCTTGGCCTGATGCTCGGCCCCTGCTCACTGTGGGCCTGGTCCCCGAGTGATGTTGATGGGCTGGGTTACTGTTGAGAGCTTAACCAGTTCCTGAATTGCTCTGTACTATGCCCTCTCACTCAGACTGGTTCTCCTCAATAGTTCCTGAGTCTGGACCTGAGCCTGTAGAACCATACCTTGCCACTGTACTTTCTCACTCCCCAGAGCCATAGCAAGAAGCAGAGTGTGTTTCTCCACATCCCATTCTGCTTGATTCTGAATTCATTAACCCAAAACACTTCTCATCTTTTGCACTTAATGAACTCCTGCAACACTGGAGTTTTATTTGTCTAAGAATTTGTTGTCCCTATTTTCAGATCCTGGTTTGTGATCTACTCAATTTTCTTTAAATTGTCTGCAAGAAAGAAAAAATGGTAACAGCAACACCAATTTCTGCTTGGAGTTTATGACAAGAGAAATAGCTTCTCACTACTTAGCAAGTAAATCTTATTGAATTTCAACTTCAGCTTTACCACGTAGGCCGACTCTGAGATGAGCTCTCCATTTTTACTTTTGCCTTCTTCCTTCTGCAATGCTAAACCCTAGAACCTTCACCACAGCAGTTATACAGGAGGTACGCTGTATAAAGGACATGCATAATTAAAAGCAAAGCATATAATTTTACTGTGTCTTCCAAAATCATATATATTTATAGGCAAATAAAAACATAAACATTTGAAAAAGAAGCAAATTTTGCTAATATTGTTTGGACAATTAAATGTCTATGTCTTTTAGTCTGAGTAAAAATGATAATAGATAGTGTATTAACCATTGTTACTCTATTATTTTGATTTGAAAATTTGTTTTTCTTTCTTTAAAATAAAATAAAAACCTGAAATGTTAACATAAAAAACAGGGCTGTTTTTCATGTTAGCTCAGCGGCACAAGTGCCTGCCTGGCAAGCGCAAGGTCCCAGAGTTCGATCCCAGGCACCACATGCCTTCTTAGCCTCAGAAACCTGAGTGTGCTGTGCTGGCCCAGAACCTGGCATAGTGGCACACACCTGTAATCCCAGCACTGGGGAGGCTGAGACAGGAGGATCACTATGATTCCAAACTGTGTAGCTAGACCCTGTATCAATCAATCAATCAATCAATCAAATATACATAAAAAACTAAAATAATAACATAAACATTAAAAATTAACTCATGTTGCAGATTTTAGCATAATAAATATTAGTAGAATAAATGTAATACCTACATGATTTTATAATAGAGCAAACTATGACTAAGTATCGAGGTTATCTAAATAAGTAGTTATTACTGCTATCACATTTGGAAGGAATTACTTTTGCTAAAAATCATCTGTGACCTCTTGACTCTCTAGTATGCAAAAGGTTAGAGAGAAAAAAAACTAAATGTGTCTATTCCTTTGACTACCTGCTAAGGTGCCTGGAAGACTTTTTTCAAAAGGTTTCTGTTGCATTTTGTCTTATTTTGCTTGCAGTACTGGGATCAAACACAGGAGCTTTCGCATGCTAGGCAAGTCCTCTTGCCAATGAAATATATCCCTAGGTCAACTTTGAAAAAACTTTTTTCCCTAAAGTCTCTCATATCTGTTTAGTTCTTTTCCTTTGTTAGTTCCTTCCATTTTGTTGAAATAAAGTCTTGCTGGAATAAATTTTAATCTCTGGAGACATGATAGTCATTTTAGAAAAGCTCAAATAAATATTGCTTCATGAAATTTCTTCTGGTTTTCATCTCCTAATAAGACAAAATGAAGACGACGCTCACAACCTCAATTTTAAATAGAAACCTGTCTGTGGGTATTCAAAGAATACCTTTCAGATGGAAGCAATCCATATTTAAGAAGTATTCACAGAGCTTACTTTGTGACTACTTTTTCACAGTGTTTTTTGGGAACTATTGTTCTTGCTTCTCAAAGACTTCAGAAATCAGTGACCTCAGCTTGTGAGTCCGTCCCTGCTGCTGCTCTGGATAGACGAAGACTGCTGCTTAACCTGTCTCTGGGGACTCTTTTGTCCATCCTGGTGGGATCATCTTATCTCCCCTCTCCTCTATCTCACTTGTAGAGTTTCTTTGCAGCACTTGCCCAATTCATTTCTGGGTCTTTGTTGGAAGGTCTATGAAAGCTATGAAAAGGCAATGACTTTGGCATTCTCAACGACAATTCATTCAATAAACTCTTGGCCTCTTCTAATTCAGTGTCTCTCTTATCCAGTAGCATGCTCATGCTGTCCTGCCTTGAGATCATGAAGTCTGTGTGTCCCCTTTCTGTCCAGTCTTCCTGTCCTTTGTGCTTTTCTAGCTGACCATAATCCCTTCACTCTGGTGAGTCCCTCACTCTGACGCAGTCCACGGGTGACAGTAGTCTTGTCACACCCTCGGAGGCCAGTCCTGTCTGCTCTAAGCCAGGAATCTGTTTCTTTCGCTCCCAGTCTGTGTGATGCTCAATAAAAACTGTGGTCTGTCTATGGTACTCCTTTTGGTCCAGTCAGTTTTCTTTTCTTTTTGTTTTGGAGTACCAGAGATCAAACTCGAGGCCTTGCCCCTGCCAGACAGGTGCTTATGCCGCTGAGCTACCTACCCTCTGACTCCAGTCAGTTTTCTTGGTTCCTTTCCCCCTTTTTACTTTCTCTCAGCAATTGCTCTAAATCCTTACAACATGCCTCAAACACTTAAGCCAGACCTCTCCCTGCTGTTTGGCTCTGATTTATAAGAAGACAGACTCCATGGAACGGGTCTCCTCGTTTCATCCTTCTGCACCTCAGCATCATCTAGGTAACCAACCATCAAGTCTTCCTCTCTTCTTACCTTGAAGAAAGCAAAGGCTTTTCCCAAGGCAACCTTCACACTCACACTCCTTTTGAGGAAAAAGTCCATTTCTAACCTCTCATTTGCCACCAAACTTAGTTTTGATTCATTGTTTGCAATTCCTCCTTTCCAGCTTATTGCTTTCTATCAGTAGGCATTTGCGGTGCATAAATGGTTAAGTTTAATATGCAGGGTGGGGCCATGGACACAGCACATCTTCACGCCTTTCGGCCCCTCTCCTCTCTTTCTTCCCTCCTTGTTCCTTCCAATTCTTTACGATCTTCACACTTGCAGAAGCTCCATTAAAAATTAAAAAACTTTAATTTTTCCTATCTTCAGGTCTTTTTTAATCCTGTTTCTTTCCTCCTCCCTTCCCTCTGTCCACTTTATTTTTTTATGCCACTGCAATTTAGCCTTGTTTTTTTTTTTTCCTGTGAAACTCCTCCAAGGTCCTAAGAAAGTTTTACTCATTCTTTTCTCATTTTCCTTGACCAGGCTACAGGATTGATTGTGGCTAACCCCTTCTCTGCCCTGTGTCCTACATCTTTCACTTCTGCATCACCCCAGAGACCTTAACTTCACTTTGATTCTGGTGAATCTCTAGCTGCTGTGAGACATCACTCCCTAATTTCCAGTGAATACTAGGGAGGACACGCTCTAGTCTTATTTGGCTGCCTTTTCAGCAGTTAAACTGTTCTACTGTAAATAGGCTGGACTTAATTTTAGTATGACTTTCAAATTTAAACAAACTATAATAAAATGAAACTAATAGTAGCCATGTGTAAAGAGCTGTAATAGTATTATAGTAATATACCAACAGGCCTAGCTTACTAAGGATCTTTAAGGCTTGATAAAATACATTGTATACTTTTAAAAAACTTTCATTTGCATCACTTAACTTTTTAGTACCATTATGTTTGCAGATTATTATGATTACATTCACTGTAGGGGATTGGCATTATGTGTACCGCACCGCAATTCCCCTTTTCCTCCTCTCTATTTCCCCAGGATCAGATTCATTTATTTATCTTACAGGATCTTCTAATGTTAATCATCATGCATACAGTTTGAAGACCAGACTAGTAGGCAAAAAACCCATATAAAACATATAAGAGAATTGAAAAGAGCTAAAGACATCAAACCACAATGATGTGGCTATTCTGCCCAATTTATGGCAGCTAAAGCTTAGAAATGCCCTCGAGTTTCATCACTGTGCATAAAGAAGGACGAACTGGAGCATTTGCAGGAATCACTGTCTCTTGAGACCATAATGTTAAGTTCTATGGGGGCCCAAGTCGAAATATCACAGGGTTTCTCTTATGCAAAAGGTTCGGAACACATAAAGTATCAAATAAAAGAGAAAATAGGAAAAAAGAGATTGCAAAAGAAAAATGAGAGATTAAAAATAAGAGATTGTACACCATAGTTGATGATGTGTCTGAAGCCATGCTTGACATTGAATAAAGTTTTAAAAATGCAGAGTACCAAACACGTTACTATTATTCAAAATATCCTTCCACACCTTATTTCAAACACTTTTGTCCCGTCTCGCTTGTCACTTTCTGAAGCTGCCCTGGAAGCCCTCTTCCAAGAGTGTCTGCTTCCACTGTTCTGGTAACACTGTCGCCTTGAATCATTGAAAATATTTATCATTTGCAGTTAGTTTGACTCGGGAGTAGCAGTGTGAATGTGGGTCAATGAGAGCACAACGTTTTTGACAGAATCGGTTGTAAAAGTCTGATAGAAGAGGACCGATCACAAAAATAGAATGAAAGTTGAAAATAAAAATGCATCATTGTAAAAAAAAAAAAAGAAAGAAAGAAAGAAAGCTCACAGATTAGTATAAGTTCTTCCTTTTGCTTCAAACCTCCAATCCATCATTCATGGCAATGTGTCTTTAACTGTAGTTTTAAAAATACGAACAGTTGCTATATCACCTGTTGATCAGGCAATCTGTGCTGGTTCTTGGAAAAGAGAAAAGAGCACACTGAATTTGGCACCTGCTTGATGCACTGTTGGGATGGGTACCCAGGTAGAGCCCAGTTGACTGCCTGCAGAGGTAGAGAAGGTTACTGAGGGTCCTGCACCAGGTTTTCTAGGTAGATGAGGTATGGGGCAGAAAGAATGGAAAGAATCAAAGCTGACAGTAACCCTTGCTTCATGCTGTATTTCAAAAGATTTAGTGATTATTACTATTATTATGGTTATTTAATGTATTTATTACAGGCTCTCAGAACACAGATCAGACTCATGGTGATCCTCCTGTTTTCAGCTCTGAAGTGCTGGGATTACAGCTGTATGCCACCGTGCCCAGTCTCAGTTGCTCTCGCAATGTGCCCTGGGGGGTGGGGCTGGCATAGCACACTGAGGATCGAGCCCCAGTTCCTGCACCTGCCTAAGCAGGCACTTTAGTCCACTGAGCTATCTGGCCAGCCAAATTATTTTTAAATTTGATATAATTTTAATTAAAAATTGTATATAGAGCGCACATGTGTTTCAATCTATGCATGCATTGCAGAGACATTCAGTTAATTGAGTTAACATCACTTTATTCACTTATCTCTTCTTGCAGTGAAAACATTACAATCTGTTCTTTCAGCAATTTTGAAATACACACTTACTAATTCTGGTCTCCATGTAGTACCATAGATCATTAAAACTTATTTCTTGTTTCTAATGAAACAGTATCTTTTGAAAGGATGGAAAAATTATTTCATGCAAATAAAAAGTGAAAGAGAACAGACTACCTCTACTTACATCAAACAAAATAGACTTTAAGTTGGAAACTGTAAAAAGAAGCATGGTCATTATATAATGACAAAGCAATCAATTCTTAAAAGGTTACAGCTGAAACTAAACATGTGCCTGCACATCAAAGCACATAAACGCACCAGGCAGGTATTAATAGATCTGCAGAGAGAGAGAGAGAGAGAGAGAGAGAGAGAGAGAGAGAGAGAGAGAGAGACTACCTTACTATAATACCAAGAGACTTCAATACTGCACTTTTAAGATGACCTGGGAAGATAATAATATTGGATTTGAACTATACTTTGATGACTAAACAAGTAGCATTCCTCCTGTAACTGTCTAGTCCTAGGCTAACTGAAGAACCAAAATAAATATGCAGGGCCAGAGAGATAACTCAGTGATCTAAAGGGCCTGCATAAGCAAGCTTAGGCAAGCACACGGGGACTGTGGTTGGATCCCCAGCACCACATGCAGCACCAGCCCTGCCCCCAGGGTGGGCTGAGCCAGGCCCAACATAAATAAATGAATAAATTAGATAAATAAATAAATAAGCAACTACTTTAGATCAATGCCATAAGGTTCTTTTGCAAAGAGATAAAGATCAAAATAATGTCAAAATCTCCTACCATCTCATGAGTGTCTATTACGGGTAAGGGATGGATTTCCTGCACTTTATCTCATAATCACTCTTAATGTTACAGAGTGGGTTTTATTGTTCTCATTCTTTTGGGTCAGGAAAATCAAGTTCTTGGGAGTATAAGTAATGTACCAATGGCTTTCCAGCTGGAAAACTGAATAGACGCCTAGCACGATTGTTATTTTCAAACTACTTCTCTCCACTTACCATACTATGGGAAAAGGAAAGGCTTTAGGTTCAGTAGTAGAAAATCTGAGTTCCAACCCTGCACTTCTGATTTAGTTTGCAACCACAGATGAACCACTTAATCTCTTGCAGCCTCAGTTCAGTTTTCTTTAAAAAGAGGTAACGGGAAGTCTAAGAAGGAGAAAACCAGCCAAACTGGTAATGTACTCTGTGGGACACACCAAGGTTTCTTCAACCAATAAATGAGATGCTTGGAAGGAAAGCTGGAGAGGAAACTGTTGCAAGCCAGAAGAGACTTAAAGGGCATAACTAAACTCAGAGTTAGGTTGTTTGGAGGAAGGGGGTGTCAGAGGTTTTACTGATTTTAACAACAAAAGAAAAAGGATGTATGACAGAAACATATAATCTGAAGATGAATCAGATGATCAGAGGAAATTAGTGGTAATGTAAATGGGATAATCGTTCTAGGAAAAGGGAGGAAAATCTTCAGTTGTCATGGATAGACACCGAGAGCAAACTGCCAAAGTGATACTAAAAGTGAGGTTTGTTTGAAAATACTCTTGCAGAAAGAGTGGAGTGGAGAGAGATTTAAAAAAACACTGGCACACGGCTGGTGACTATTAGAGGGGGTCTTCAGCAGTACCTGATGTCAACTTCCCTTTTCTGAATGTGTTTTACATTTTTCATAATAAAAAGAGGAGACAGCTGGTTATTCCAAAAGTATACACTTATTTCCAAGTCCAGCAAATTACATTCATTAAGTGTGTACAGTTCCTTGTATATTAATCACAACTCCATAAAGTGGGGTATTTTTTCTTTTTCAGCAAACATTAGAAAGACAAAAATTCAATGAAGATGATGATGTAGGTATTTCCAAGTTCATGTTCACATACAAATATATATATATATATACATATATATATATACATATATATATATATATGTATATATATATTTGTATTGAAGGCAATACAATTTTAATTTTATCAACTAAAATTTGTAATATTTTAGGTATTAAAGAATAATTGGATTTTAAAAATCATTCATCTTCTCCACCAAGGGGAGTTTCCTACCTAAACTTCTTTGCCGCAGTAATTATTGGGGTGCCTCTGTCAAGAAGGCAAGGACTCAAGATGCAGGGAGTCCCTCAGCTTCACCTCACTCAACAAAAGGAAATTAATATCTCGTCACTAGAATATAAAATCTATCGGAGTGCTTCTTCCGAGGTTGATTGCAGATTTTCCAATTTTACCTTTATTCGAATTGGAAACACAGGAAGTTAAAAGGATTACGCCAAACGCGGTAAGCAAGTTTGCTAGTTGCGCCATGTAATGCGCTTGTCTCGTTCTTGCGAGCAAAGAGAATATTATTTAGCAGCTAACTCTAGTCAGCAAAGCACTGTTACAAGGTTTAAAAATAAATCAATAAGAAACAGTCTTAGCTTAAACAGCCATAATATTTGTGGGTACTCGGTTGAGCCGCACGTTATTTTATCTTTTCTATGATTTCCAAATCAGAGGAAATGATAAAACCTTGTTTACTTTTTCTAATTTGCGTATTTTATAAATCACTTCACATTTTTGACCAAAGATAGCAAGTTCTGTTTTGAAATGACAGTCTCCAGCAAGATGGCCAACAAGCTGAGATGTGTTTGTGGGTTTTGTTTTGGGCCAGATTTATGATCATCTTGTCATAGCAGTGCAGCCCACGGTTATGCTTCATGAGCTGGTCACGGTGGCGCCTTTACCGTCCGCTTTTGTGCCACTCAGCTGCTCGCAGACCTGCCTTCTTCGTTCTGCGTTAACCACGACTGCCAAGTCTACTAGTCTAAACATTTCTGACTGGACATTAATGGACTCAAGAACATTAGCAGAAGCAAATATAAGCCGGCTACCATAGTAACCCTCAGGAAATAAAACTCTATCGAAAGCAAAGAAATTGTCCCTAAATAAAGCTTTCTATAAACAGAATGACTCTTCATACTTGAAAGGTCTTTTAATGTGAAGTGAGTGTCAAAATTTCTTATTCTTCGTATCTCTTACTATTATTACATTTATTTTAAAAATTCCATTGATAATTAATTCCTTTTAAAATTTTAAGACATAAATTAATAAATTCTGAGGAGAAAGGAGATATTATTTTACATAAAAGTAGTTCAGGAGGTTGGAGAGATGGCTTACAGGCATATGCACCTACTGGCAAGCACAAGCTCCTAAGTTTGATTTCAGTCCTGGAGTGCCTTGCTGGCCCTGGGAACGCCGGGGCGTATCAGCCTATCGCTGGAACCAGGCACGGTGGCACATGCCTGTAATCCAGCTCTCAAGTGGTTGAGACAAGAGGATCACTGGCAGTTTAAGGCCAACCTGGGGGATACAAAAATGAAAACAAAGCCAGCCCAAGGCCTCTCTCTCTCTCTCTCTCTGTCTCTCTCTCTCTGTCTCTCTCTCTCTCTCTCTCTCTCTCTCTCTCTCTCTCTCTATATATATATATATATATATATATATATATATATATATATTAGTTTAGATTGTTTAAAGTTATATAATAAATTTTATGCTAAAGAATAGGCAAAGTATATTTAATGGATCATTTTCACTTTAGAATTAGCTGTAACAAATGTTAGCTTAAAGGTAAATGGGAAACATCCCTTGTTCTATCTTTTTTACTTGTATTGGTGGATTTTCAATATTCTAATAAAGTTTTTTTAAATTACATTTTAGTCAGTTCATATTTAAGGCAAAATCTTAAAATCCAACTTTTGGAGTCAGGTGTGAAGGTCTTAAGAAGGCAAAATACCATGGAACACATGAAGAATAATTAAACTTCACGAAACTGCTCTCATAACTTCTCATAGTGTTTCTTCCCAAAATAATCACAGCTTCTCACAATTTACGTCACTATCTCTCAACAGTGGGCCACTAAATATAGCTGTTTAGTGGCAGATAAACCTCTCTTTGTGCTTACGAGGCAAATTCCTGCACTTGCAGTAACTGTTTTATGTCTTTCGATTTTTGGCCCTGCTGCGAGGAGGGGTGCAGTGAGCAGCAGGGGTGAGAACCGTTGATCTATTGCATATGTACTGAAGGCAGAGCCTGTTTTAAGTTATGTGCCCCTTTTTCATCTGTTAGTTTGATTTTTGTGACATGGGAGACAACAGAAAACAAGGAAGAGATGTGTAATCAAAGTGCTAACAAGTAGATGTTCTTATCATATGATCAATATGAAATTTTCTTGGATGGACCAACATACATTCCAATGAGAAATGAAGGCAAGCCCAGCCATAAATTCTGCTATTCCAGGCACAAGACATGGGTGACAAAAAGGGGGAAATAAGGCCAACAACAGGGGGTAAAGACAAGAGAGAAAGGAGCAGAAGAAGAGCTAATGATTTGCAACCCAGAATTAACTTGGGGATGGACATTGCCATTAGGATTATACTCTATTTTTTGTGCTGACTTGATTTGATTTAATACACTTAATATGTCTATGTTAAATAAATATATAAAGTACAAAGACATGCCAATAGAGAACTGCTTTGACAAGATGGTCATGTTTAATTTTTTTGATGGGAGAAGAAAACAGCTAGGTACAAATATCAGTTACTTAAGGATGTATTTGATGGGGTGTTGTGGCACCCACATATATAATCCCAGCTGTTAGGGAGGCTGGCCCTGGAAGATCACTTTGCTTTCAGGCCACACAATTTAGTGAGACTCTGACTTAAATAAAAAAAGGGCAGAGGACAGATCTCAGTGCTAAGAATCTTGCTTGGCATGAGCAAGACCCTAGATTTAATTCCTATGCCCTGCCCACAGATCAGTTTGTAAAAGAAGAACCTTATATATTCATTATAATCCTAATATAAGATGATTATTTACTTCTTTGGCACTGTTTCAGTTTACACTGCTTACTCCTATATAATTACTAAGTATTGTATTTCACTCTCAAAATATCCTGGCTTGCATGATAAAGAATACATGCACCCTACTCATAAACGGAAATTATAATGATAAAGACCTAAAGAGTAGGAAGAACTTTCCACAAGTTGAAATTGTCCAATAATAGAAAGTACCATTCTTAAGAACTATACAATACAAGGGCTGGCCAAATAGCTCAGTAGATTAAAGTGCCTGCAAGCAGGAACAGGGGTCAGGGGTTTGATCCCTGTTCCTATCCTGCTGGCCCTGTCCCTGGGGCATACTGAGACAGCAATTGAAAATGGGCATCGTGGCACATGCCTGTAATACCAGGCCTGGGAGGTTGTAAACAGGCAGAACACTATGACCCTGATCTAGTAGTGAGACCCTGAATATCCTGTAGACCCTTCACTAAAAATAAAAAAATAAAAAAAAGACTAATAGAACGATTAGATTTGAAAACTGTTAATTATTTTAGCAGGTTAACCTAGAAAATAAGTAGAACAGTACACTTACATATTTAAGTGATATAGAAATGCCCTATAGCTAGTTTAGAGGCACAAAAATGTCCATTTTACATGGTAGAACTTAATGCAGTACTGATCATGACTCTGGGAATCCACTGTAATGTAAAAATCACATTCTATCACATTCTGAAAAGTAGCATATAATTTTAATTTTTTTTCCATTTTGGAAGTTATTCATGAGGAAGAATGCAAATTAAAATATGCACTTGTTACAACATTAGTGCGATAAAAGTGAATACAGAAAGTAGATACAATATTGTATATATTTTGATGTCAAGCTATCGTTTACTGTCAGAGCTATGTACTATCCCTTGCTAGAAGAAGAAAGCTTCTTAATAAATAACACAAAGTGAGATTTAAAAAAAATACATAACATGTTCTAATACAGTTTGAGGCATTGCTCAAGAAACCACTTAGATTAAACTGTGATTGATATCATTTAAGATCAGTGAAACAATTACACAATTGATTTGAAAACTTGTGTAACAGAGCTTTTATGAATGGACAGCAGTCTGGGAGCCATTGGCATATGAGAAATTATATGGTTGTTTCCAGGCCTTTTTTTTGGTCCTTTCTTATTTTATTTTTTAATCTTTTATTCATTTTAATGAGAAAGAAGATAAAATAGCAATGAAACTGTTTCAAAACAGGTTAGTATGACAGTTGCAATAATTAATACCATGCATTTTGTTGTCTTTATTTATTTATTTAAAGATTTAAAATTTCTGAATTTAGTTGAACTTAAAACACCCATTTCCAAGAAAAATGAAACTTTTGCACAAGAAATTTGAATAAAATTATACCCAGATACACAGAAATGAAATTGTAGAAAACGTATAAAGAAAAAAATCATTAAAGCATATACGTAAAAAATTAGCTATGTAAAAATAAAATTAAGTAGCATTTTATCCCTCATTAGAAAGAAAAAACAAAAAGACCAATGTGTAAGAAACTATATTAATTAAAGGATTAAAAGGAAGGAAAAAAACAGATCCGTCTTCTTTGAATTTTATACTCAGCAAAAATACCTTTAAAAACAAAAAGTAAGATAGTTTCCAGTTATACAAACTCACAATATTCTAATACTTCCACGCATAGCATATAGGAAATAACAAAGACCATAATTTAAAAGGCAAGAGAAGTTGCTGTGTGCTCCTGAATGGAGAACAAAGAGCTGTCAAAAATGATAGTTATGCAGGACTATGTAAAAATATATTGGATGAATCAATTTAAAAGGACATTAAAGATTTCTATGAACCAGTATCAATCTTATGTCGAGTTATACACATTTATATATATGTATATGTGTGTGTGTGTGTGTGTGTGTGTATAAAAGATAGGGAAGAAGTAATATAAAGTTAATGGAAAATATACTTTTTAAGGTTACTAATACTAGGAGAAAACATCATACCATGTCTTTTAAATAGCTTGTAAGTCAAATATATAGTATAAATCTTAAAACAAAAATTAACATTAAGCAAAATTCAGAAAACTAAATACTAATTAACTAAAAATTAAATGTTTCAAAACTATTGAACTAAGAATAAGGTTTCATGATGGTAAAGAATTACTAAGAATAAAACATAAGATAAATACTGGAATGACAAATAAATGACCAGCACTTCCAACAGTTTGGAGATAGGATATGGCACAAAGTTCTAGTGTGTTGTGGACATGGATAATGTCCACGACACTTACTGGTGGCCAAGTGTCACTTGTGAGACTGAGCTACTGCTATTTCCTTGATATCCACCCTGTAGACCCAGACAGAATCATGACGCAGAGAGTGCAGAAGTCCATTTGAAGAGTATGTTGATGGAAATATCTTGCTGCTATATACAAAAGAAGAACTGAAAGACTACTTTTGTATACCTCTTATTCTCCTGTGTTTAATTGTTTGCCCTATTAGGTGGGTTCTTTCCATTCTCATTCATGGAATTGTGGTCATTTTGCTCCCTCTCTAGAACATCTTTTAGTAGTCTATGTAGGCTTGGCTTTGTCATCATGAAAGTCTTCAGTTGCTCTTTGTCATGGAAGTATTTCACTCCTCCATTATACTTGAAAGAGAGTTTTGCAGGGTATATCAGTCTGGGTTGGAATTTGTTTTCTTGTAAGACTTGAAGTACTTTGCTCCATGGTCTTCTTGCCTTGATAGTTTGTGAAAAGAAATCTGCTGTTATCCTGATGGGTTTTCCTTTAAGTGTGATCTGTTTCTTTTCTTTAGCACCTTTTAGAATACTGTTCCTGTGCCGAATTTCTGGGATCTTAATTAATATATATCTGGGTGTGGTTTTAATTGGTTTGATGTTATTTGGAGTTCTATATGCTTTGGTTCCCTGAATGTCAGACAGTTTCCTCATATTTGGTAAGTTTTCTGCTATTACTTCTGCCCATATTCTTTTTATATCATTTTATTGACTCCTCCCTTCTCATTGATGCCTATTAGTCTCATGTTGATCATTTTTTCATTGTCTTGCAAGTATAGAATTATTTTTTCCTATATCCTATTTGTTTTTAAGAGATCTTTGCTTACTTTTTCACTAGCTGCAATGGTGTCTTTAAGGTCAGAAAGTCCATTCTCACTTTTATTCAAACATTTTGCCAGCTTGTGATTGGGGCTTTAAATTTCTGTATATCAGTTATACAGGAATGCTTCATGCATTCTATTTCTTTCCCATATTGCTTATTCAAGGATGCCATCATTTTATATTCTGCTCTATTTTTTTAATGTGTGTTTTTCTTTAGAAGAACTTAATACTTCTTTCATTATAGTTATCATTTCTTTTTTTTACTTGAGGAATTATTTCTGATCTGATTTTCTCTACACTTTTCTGCAGTTGTTTCTTTACTTCACACACTATTATTTCAGAGATTTCAGGTGTGTGATTTCTGATTTCTTGCTAGTATCTTTTGCATTTGTTCTGGGTGGGCTCAGGGCGTGAGTCTGCTCTTTCTCTTTGTCATTTTCTACGGCACTGCCTTCTGACCTTTAGTGTAGAGCTTAGATAGAGTTATTACCTTAGCACAAAGTCTGGATCAACCAACTTCAAACTCGTCCAAGTGGGTGTGGCCTGGATCTGGTTGCTGTGCTCCACTTCTTCATGTTGCAGCCCTTGGAGGTGAACCCTCTGTGCCACTCTGACAAGATTTTCTGTTCCTGAATCAGCTGGTGGGTCTTTCCTGTAGCCTTTTTGCAAGTTGCTGCAGGTTCCACGCTGGGCCTAGACTCTGGGTCGAATGAGGATCTGGGGGCCCCCAGGTCGCCTCATTCACACTCCTGTCCTGGGTTCAGGTTTGAGTGAAGATCTGGTTGCCCTGGGGCAATCTCATTCACACACTCGGCTTGGGCTCTGGGTCGATGAGGATCCGGCGGTCTCCAGGTTGTCTTATTCACACTATTGTTGTCTTCATAATAGTTATTCAGTGGACAAGATGTAGACATGATATCTTGTCTAAACAATATTAATACAAACCTTTCTTCTCTTTGAACTAAAAGAAAGTAGCTGTATATCTATCCTATCTTTTTTTTTTTCCACTACAAAGTGATCCTTTATTTATAGCACTCTTTTCTGTTTTGTTTTGTTTCTTCAGAGATTGGTATTCCACTGAAGTTAGAGAAGCTGTATTTGGAGAAGTCAGGGCAAAACCATACATTTATTTAGACAAGATGATTAGGAAAATGGTCTTAAGAATCTCTATCAGGTTTTGGAAATAGTAGTTAATGGGTAGAATCTCACCTTGACTAACTCATATGCTGACATTTGTGAACTAAGCAACTATACTAAGGATAGCGATGTGTAATACTAAAACAATGCTTGGAATACCTGTCATGTTGGCTTTCTAAATGTGTACTGCTTCTAATATCATATCAATTGTTGCTATATTCTCTTTAAGGTAATTAAAAAAAAAAGCAATAAAAAAGGACAGACAAGAAAAAAATGTCCTGTCTCAAGGCCCATTAACTAGCAAAGATTCTTGGAAATCAAACAACAGAAAGACTCACAGACTCAAAGTAAAGTGCTTCAACTGCACCTTTTGTTGAGCCAAACAAAGACACACAGCAAGAAATAAAAGAGAAGAGGTAGGAGCAGGCAGTCTGTTGGGGATAGGGTACCAGAAGTGACGAATGCCCACACCACCCGAATCCTATACTATTCCCATTTATGCCTTTTGCTTCTCACTCAGTTATACCCACCTTCTTTACTGAAGTTCTGACTCTATTGTGTGGAACAGAGCTGATGCCATCTTTGCTCATGCTGGAGAAGATTGGAGGTAGGGCCTATTTGCCGTAGCTTTCATATCACCTGGTGAATAGCCATTCCTTTCTGTGCCCACTGAGTTTCTCACTAATGCCACCATGACATATGCCACAAGTTGGTGGCTGATGTAGCGATGATATTTTCATTAACCTGGTGATGGCATGCTCTACACTACAACTTACTCTTTCTAAGTCCTGTTTATTGCATTCATTTCTAAATTATATATTCCATTTATTCTCTCCAATCATAAATATCCATCTAAGTTACTAATCTATGTCCTATTTGTATTTAATACATCTTACGATTGCTGCTGATCTGGCAAACCAGTTAGTTGTGTTATCTATTCTTAATGCTTCTTGTAATTTCATTCACCCCATTTCTTTCACTTGTTTTCTGTGTAGAAGAATTGAATATTTTTTAAATGTATTTGGTTGTTACAGCATCTTATTGTGCAGCTTGGATTTGTGATGCTCCTCCTGCCTTCAGCTTCCCCAGTGCTGGGATTACAGGCATATACCACTGAGCCCAGACTCTGTGGACAGTTCAGCCTGCCCCGGGGATGGAGCTGACACAGCATGTGGTAGCAGGGATTGAGCAGTGATCCCTGTGCTTGCCTAAGCTTGCCTAATGAGTAGCTTTAATCCACTGAGCTATCTCTCTGGCCCTAGAATTGCATATTCCTAAAGAACATTGGAAACACATTGCAGCTCCCATAGGAAGAAAGTGGGAGGGAAAACTATTCTTATTTCAGCTTCAACTTAAGTAGCTATGAATATTATTAATTTTCTTGTAAATTCTGTGGGATATCTCATGTGACAAATGTTTTCCAGTGCTGGTAAAAGAAAGACTGTAAAAGCCAACACGGAATAAGTTTACTTACTTTATTATTTAACATCTAGATCTGATTAGGAAATCCATGAATACAAATGGCATTGTAAAATACAGAAATAGAACATTGGTGAGACTGAAAAGAAAATTCCTCCTGAAATTGCAGGTAATATCTGAGTGCATTATTTCAAATCCTATAATTGAGGAGCACGCTCTTGATGGAAATTGCAATTGTGATAATTCACTGAAAATCAGTTTTTATGCTTGATGATAGCAAAATAAAACATCTTCACAGGTGAGAAAATGTTTAAATAAAAATGTTATCCAATATTATGTTAGCTATTTCATTTATTCATCAAACTAAATCCATGTTCTGTCTTTCTAATAAATACTACTTCCGTGTTAGACACTGTTCTGAAAGCTAACAAAGCAGAGGTGCTCATGCTGGAATAGTTCACATTGGTAAAAAGAGCAAGAAATCAGCTCTTTCAAAAGGGTGTTGTCTAGAGATGTACAGGAGCAGTGGGATGCAGCAGGACTGGAAAGAAAGCATGGGCAAACTGAAGAGAGTAAGAATTAAAGGAAGTCAGAGAAGGATTGGGATGAGGACAGGAGAAAAATCTAGCTCTTGGGGGCAGGGGATATCATTCAGTGGAATAAGCACTTCCCTGGCAAGTGCTAGGGCCTGAGTTCAATCCCCAGTTCTACAAGAACAAAACAAAACAAAACAAAAAACCTAGCTGTGGACAAAGTGATAGCTTTATTCAAGACAGAAAAGAGGAGAAAAGGGCAGATTCCACTTGGAGAGTCATCAGGAGATAAGACCTCAACGTGCCTGACCCTGAGTGCCTTTTATGTTGTGAAATGCAAGCTAGAGATTAATTCTGAGGTGGAAGGAGAGAGCCGGAGGACTTTTAAGTGTAAAAATGTTGTCATTGGAAAGGTAACTTGGAAGAAGAGAGAAAGGAAGGGGAACAAGACCATGACAGTAGTTCAAATAGGAAGGCCAGGGCTACAGTCCCCAAATTCTGTTTTGTAAGACGATAAAGGCCTGATGTTCCAGTTATTTGGAGAGCTACTGAGGATTATATCATACCTTTGAATGTTTAAATAGTATTTCTAAGTCTTCACACTGTCACTGACAAATATAAAGTATTGACTAATACTGTACATGTCTGTAAAACGTCTTTGGCTTACCCTTCAATTGTGTGAGGTTCATGTCACTTGTCATATCAGAAGAGTTTTTTATTTTCACAAGCTTAGATAAACTTTAATTCTCATGAAAGTTACTTTATCTTCTTAGCAAGGTCTCCCCTGCCTCGGGGGCTGGGATGTGTCTCCTTGAACTCTTAAGTCACTAACTTGTGTCATTTCCTTGGTCTGTTGGCTTAATTTGCAGAATGGATAAACGTTAGTCTCTTGTGATCTCTCGTTTGACTGTGCGATCGACACTCCTCAGATGATCATGAAAGAGACACTAGATCTGGATTTCACGGTCCATTCTGCCTCATATTTGCTCAATCACCTTGCTGACCTGGCCACGATCTTTTGTTTTTCATGACAGGAGGACAAATGTTGAGTCAAGTGCTTTGTGCCACAAACACTTGAGGACACTGATCTACAGTATTTCTTCAGACCTGCGGTGCCAGCTCTTCCTCTTGCTTAGTGGATACCTTAACCTCTGCTCTCCCCTCAACCAGAGAATTTGCCACCTGTGGAGAAGCAGGAGGCCTCCTGGATTGCAAAAGTTCAGGGGAACTTGGATTCCTTGTCCTTTTTGTGCGAGCATCTCTCTTATCTTTCTCAACTAAGAGCTCCAGGTCATATAAGAGCCATGTGCCTTTTAGCCATTTTTCTACTATAGCGGCTTTGTTCTCTGCCAAAATAATATTTCAAGGAATTCAGTTGCCTTCTGAGCCATTTAAAATTTAATTTTAATAATTTACTAGTCACTTCTTAAAAATATATACATGTGTATGACTAAAATTGTGTCTATCTGTATACTTAGATATGAAACTGATCTGTTGTTCTGTGTACAAATGAAAGGAAAACTGACAGCTTATATTTTTTTATTCACAAAATATTTAGGTTGAAGCTGCCCTTTCATAAATCTCACCAAAACCCAGAAGACAGACAAGTAATTTTATTCTCATATTTGGATAAAAAATAATTTGGCAAAAATGTAAGTGATTGTTTGTGATGAGTAAATTCTTAATATTCAAGTGATGCTTGCAAATTGCTTTTTGGTGTATTGATCCTCACAGTGGCAGTGTAGGAGAGGAGACGTTAGAATTGAGCAGACTTGTATCATGGGCTAGTGGAGGAAATCAGACTTGTGATGTGGGCAGGTGTGCAATGGCTTAGCACTGCCGCCCATTGGCTCCATCCTTTCATATGATTTCATTGTACACTAAACAAAGTCAGGCTCCTAAAGAATGCCAGACATTATTAGGGTGACTTTGCTTTTTAGATAAAGAAACTAATAAATTTAAGAACCAGAGTGTGTTTACAGCTCCCAGGCTTCCTCTCTGAGAATCACAGTAATGTTTTGAATCTTGTCAAGAATCCATCCAATGTATTAATTGAGTTCAGAGCTATATAATGCTTTCTTCATTCTGGGCATTTTGGCCACTGGAAAACATTTTAAAATAAATTCAGGTGAAATTCATTATGAAAAGTACCTTATGGTACTAAAATATTCATTTTTTCCCTATTTTCAAGAAAATTAAAATATTTTTATGGGTGTACCAATGTGTTGTAGGCCCTAGGTACTAAGCCCAGTGTGCCTAATGCTTTCATCAGAAAAACAAACAAAAACTCTGCTGTATATGGTCACAAACTTACTAAAACAGGGACTCTCTCCTTCCTGCATCTGGCTGTGTAGGCCCAAGGTCGTCCAGCAAGCTCCGCAGCGGCTTACAGGGTGAACTCTGGTTAGCTTCCAAAGCAAGTTCAGCTGGGAAACCTGCCAAGCCCTCCCGCTCCACTCTCTGTGAGTGTGATGGGATTTTTGCATATATAAAAACCCATGTTTAAAAAGTTAACATTTTAAAACACAGAAAACCCAACAGTTCTCCATCAGACAATAAAATCTAAGATTAATAGCACACAAATGTGTAGTCCTTTGTCCTGTTCCCCCCGAGGTAGTATCTATGTTAAGTGTTTCCAATCACCTCCAAGTCAGTGTCTGTAATCAGAAAAGAAAGGGGCCCAGAATCGAGCATTTTTAAGAGTGGGCTTCTCATGATAATGCTGGTGAGGAGGAGTTGTGTTCTCCTGAAATTTCTGCTCCATTTCCTGCATAGAATTTGAGTTTCATTCTAAGGGCTTCACGGAATTTAGAAATTCAGGGCTTGAACTGCAGAAAGTTGTAAAATAGCTGGAAAACCTTTAAGAAACAAAGCTAAATAAACATGTCACTGGACTGCAATCTCAGGATAAGTCTGTTCAACTTTACTGGGCAATGTTTGGTGTGGTGAAAGGCCATCTGAGCTTCCTCAGACAGGGAGGTCTGTGAACGCAGAGGATAGAAGCTCATGGGAAAATGTCTTCTGTAATCTTTTCCCCGGTAACCTTTTCCCTGTTAACTTTCCTTCACCGCTAGGAGTTTCGTTCTGGAGCAGTATAAAGTGCGTCTGTGAAGCACAGAATCATGCAGATTTTCCCTGCAAAATTAGTACACAGAACTGTACGTCTAAAACAAGCACATCCTCAGAATGACACAATAATCTTGATGCATAAACAGTGTATTTCAAGCTAAGAGAAATATATTAGCATGGATGTAAATTTCAGCATCTTCATCTCAGATCCAGAAACTGATTTGATTGAAGTTGTTTACATTAATTATTCATCGATGCGTCAGCTGAAAGCTTGTGAATTTGTCATCTCTTAAAAACAGTTCTACATTATAAAATTAGTCAATAAAAGACTTCAAGTATGGGACAGAAAGGTTTATTGCCGTCATTTACTACAATTTCAACATGGTCATTTGAAGTTTGCCTTTGAAAAGTAATTAAATGAATGAGTGTTCTCTGAAAGAGTATGGTTAAATTTTGTTTCAAATGGATTCTGCTTATCATCAGTTTCAAGCTAAGGAAACAGAGCTGTTTATGTTCTGTTTAACTTAGATTTATTAAACTTTTAAAGACTTTGCTTGGGAAGAAACTGTGCCTGCCCTTCCCAAAGATTTACTCCTGTATGTTCAAACAATGTTAATTAATGTCTTCAAGAGCAGACCCAGCTGTGTTAGGCAGATTAGGTACTGGGAGTTCAGAAAGAAAGAAGGGGGAAGGTAGGGGCTCAGGAAGGGAAAGAGGGAAGAGGAGAAAAAAGGGTGAAGAAGGAAAGACAGAAATGAAAGAACAAGACGAATGGCAATGAATTGATTAGGGACAAGAGTTAGGGGATCTGATGCTTGTGCTTGCATGTCAGCTCCTGTCATAGCAAATAAATAAATAAATAAATAAATAAATAAACTCCTTAATGAGATTACTTCCCTTTCTCTCCATGTGTCATATTTAACACTGGACTAAAAATCCTGAGATCAAGTGGATTTATGCATGTAAGTGTTTAGAATCATGCCTGGCATTTAGTTAAGTCCTCTATAAAAACTAGTTATCAGAATATCATTGCTGCCAAAAAACTAATAGTGTACTAGGAAAAGAGCAATAAAATTAAGTGCAAGAAATGAATATGATCAAAACTAAAGAGGGGACTCAGAGATCATGCCGGAAGACAAATCACAGTGGTGATCAGGAAAAGGGGACAAGCCACAATGAAATCAAGACTGCAGAGTAACATAAAGAAAACGAAATTAATTCTGTTAAGGTAGTTCAGGCAAAATTTAAGAGATTAGGTTACCTTGATACTTATAAAGAATTTTAGAAAGCATGAAAAGAAAGATGGCAGCGGTGCACTGGAGTCATTAAGACCTGAGGTAACTTTTTAAAAATCATGACTGCTTACATGATACTAGGGAGAGAGAATACTTATGTTTATGGAGATAATCAGAGAAAGAAAGATCGGCATCAGGCTATCCTAGGCTTGCCTGTACAAAGTCTACCACATGTGTTCTCAGAAGCTATTTAAGGATTTCCACAGAAAGGAATTTGTCAGAAAGGATTGAACACTTTTGATTGTGGAACAGTGTAATCACATACACCCAACGTGCAAGTCTAGGAATGTTAAGCAACTGTGAAGAAAAGGAACATGGCCAAAGCTGCTTGAGAGGCAGCCAACAAATCTCCACTCTGTAGAGACAGGAACTGCAATATTCCCCTAAGGAAAGGGGTGCCACTGCCCCTCCTTTACTGCCCCCATCTCCTCTTATCTGATATTTTGGAGCCAGACACCCTTGTCTCCCCTGCTGTCTGAGATACATTGCTTGGAAATTTAGCTTATACACTTCACGATGTATTGAACATAATGCATTTATTTGAGGTATATGCCTTACTGTCTTTGAAATGTGTAACTGAGATATTTAAATTGAAATCAAGTCTGAGATCCAGCATTACTCAGAATACAACAAAATTAACTACAAAGCCTATTTCTTCCAGACTTCAATCAAAGCAATTTAGTAGCTCTAGTACAAAATGTTCTATTAGGTATTACTTATTGCCTAGGCTTTGAGTAATGTATTACTATGAGGCTTTGCGGAGGAGAGAAATCTGTGCTCTAAGTCTTTTTTATTATCTCTTCAAATGCTCAGTGGTTAGAAAATACCATCGATCTTGCACACCACGTTGAAGGCTTCTTATCCTTTTATGGAGAAAGTGTCTGCAGTAGTTACTCACTGTGTAATAGGAATTTGAGTGTTTTTTCACTTTAATGTTATTTTGTCCCTTTCTCTTTTAAATTTGAATTATTTTGAATTCAGAATAGTGAGATGTATTTCATCCATATTCAAATTTATGATAAATATTTTGAACATACCATTATTGTTATCACATATATCATGTTATATAAATAATATATATATATATATAATAAGTAGTGACATTGTTGTTCAAAAATTGCACCATGAAATTAATTGTAAGAAAAAATTGCTTTAGATAATTTGAATATGATAGTAATTTTTATACGGAGCAGGGAATATAGCTCAGAAGCACAAGTGCATGCCTGGGAAGTGCAAGTTCTGAATTTGAATCCTGGTATTTCTAAATTTCTTTTGTACTAATGGACATATATAAAATTAACTTCTGTCTACAGTAAGAAGACTTATAATTAGTTAAGAGAAGAAACCCTGTCATTCGTAACTAAGACCTAACGTTCCTTACATGTTAATTTTATGATTTTATTTTCTAAAGATTTATTTTATAAGAACAATAAGAACAAAATCTGTTATTTTAAATTATAGTCATTTTGGGGACTGGGAGATAGCTCAGTAGAATAAGTGCTTGCCTGGCAAGTGTAGGGTCCTGAGTTCAATCCCTGATACTGAAAAAAAAATTAGAATCATTTTGACCTAAATTTTTACAATTATTTGCTATTTGAACACTTACTTAAATATTTACATTTATTGACTTCTCTGCAATATAACTTTTTAAACTTCTAATTAGGAAGAAAATTTAAGATATTGATTTATTTTTGAGCATTGTGAAAGATATGTTTTAAATATTAGAATATGAAATTTTTTAAGTGTAATTTAGTAATTGATGCAATTTACAATAAATTCAAATTTGCGTATTAATTTTGTATTTAATTTTATTTCTTGTGTGCATGACAAGAATTGGCTAATATTAAATACTTATGTACATTATCAGATAAGTTCTTAATTAGCACACTTCTTTCAAAATTTGAATATTTTGTCAAGCAAATTATGAAATAAATAATACATTAAGTGAAACACATTACCACATCAAGTGTGTTGGCTATGCTAGTTGTTATTAAATGTGAATGAAAATCTCTGAGGACATCTTAACCATGAGCAGTCTGCAGTGGTTTACATGAGTGAGTTGGAGACTAGGGTCGAAGAATCTGTGTTGTTCAAAAGTATACTTCTCTGTAAGTCATACTGGCACAATTAACCCACCAAATCTACAGTTGGGAGCTTCTGGTCTAAGATTCCAGTTCTTCTTTAAAGCATGGTCTTCCTGATTAGATTTGAATGACATCTAAATAAAACATATTTATTAAATATTTTCATTGACATGTTTTTCTCTTTTTCAAAACTGCATTAATTTTCTTTATCATCAGAAATCTTTTTTTTTTTTTTTTTTTTTGTCTTTTTGAGACAGGGTCTCATTATGCAGTTCAGGCTGGCCTTAAGCTCACTTTGTAGCTCAGGCTGGTCTCGAACTCACAACAATCCTCCTGCCTCAGCCTCCCGAGTGCTGGGATTACAAGCATGCGCCACCATGCCCGGCTATCATCAGAAATCTTGATACAAAATTTATTAATGCTTTTTTCTCAAGGACCAGTTAGCATAGATGTTTTTCTCTAGATTTCCTCCTAAAATGGGAATAGCATTAGTTGTCAATCTGTTCTGAGATCTTCTCAGAAAACCATGAATATTTAGAATCCGTTTCTGATGACTTGTTTCATACAGAAGATTGCAACTAAAATCTGGCTTGGAATGCAATCATGTAGAAAAATGCTGTTTTTCTATGAATAAACTAGGCTTGGTACCCTTCTAATGTGAGGGGAAACTACATGCTCACTCTGTAGGACGTAAACTCATTCGCATTTACAAATATTTTAGATGGATAAATTCTATATCCAAGTGTGGAGTGCCCAATCGAAGACAGTGTGACAAAGCATGTAGTACAAAATAGCTGTTCATTTATATCTGTGGGTGAATTACAGTGTTCACCATAGACAGATCATGTGACAAATCTCAGTGCCTCAAGTCTCAGTGGACTGCTGAATAGAACAGATTTCTTGATTGCACTTTACATCAACTATCAGTTAAGGACGGTCAGGGAATTCCATTGTCAAAGATCTGGGCTGACGTAGGACCACTACTCTTGTCTGTTACAAGTCAGTGTGATAAATAAGGGAGCTCTGCAGATTCGAGCAGCAATTAACTGCATTCCCAAGGAAGGGGAGCACATCGCTCTCATTTATATTTCATCGACCAAAGCAAGGCATGTGACCTCACATACCTCGGCAGGCAGAAAGTTGTCTGTGTCACAGGAAACAAGAAAGCTGGAATGTCACGCGCCTTCTCTGTCACACTCAGGAAACATGTGCTTTCCAAATACTGGTAAATTTTCTTTGTCCTCTTGTGGATTTATTCCGCTTTGTTCAAATAGTTTGAGACTGTTAACATCATGTTTTTCATGAAATCTCTCTCATCAAGGTATCTTTGATAATGTGTTAATCAGGCTTAAATTTTGTAGTTATAAAATGTTGTATTTATTAGATTATATGATGTTTAGATCCACTAATTATGGTCACCTAAGAGTAGTTTCTAAAATATGGTTTTTGATATAGCACTTCTTGGATATACCACGTAGTTATATTCATTGAAAAACAAATGAGAATTCTTACTTAACCAGAGAATTTAGGTATAGGAGGAACTTCAGTTCCTCCCATGCTGATTAACTGACATCTGAATATAGTTTTACTTTCAGAAATGAAACAGATGGTTTTATATGCTATAAATACATATTTTCACTTTAATCCCCACTCTAATTAAATGAAAAGAACTTTCATTATTGCCTTCTGCTGTATACATATATAGTTGGTATATGCATATGTACATGCTGAAGAAATGTGTGTGTGTGTGTGTGTGTGTGTGTGTAATTTTCTTAGAATGAGAGGGGCACTTACAAAATCATGTCCTATCTTCTACAGATAAACATATAACAAGATACCAGAACATATGATGAGAAAAGAAAAATTTCTAGCAAGTTAACAAACTTTTTTCTTCACACTTCAGTTTAGAAAGGCCAGGGTTAGAACCTATGTATTCAAATAAGGAACATTCAGTAAGTAAGTCTATCTTTGTTTACTTGGTATTCATAAAACACATTTCATATCAAAGATTTCTAGATTTAGCACAAGTAATTAGGCTACTACCACTGATACATGCTGGCAGTCTAAAACATTAACTAGAGGGTTAATTCTTAGCCAGCAGGTGAAATAGAAACACAATTTAACTCATCAAGTTCTTTCACTGTGCTTACTAGCAAGTGTCTGTTTCTCCTCCAGTAGTAAAATAAATGCATGACTTTTTCATATGTACCTACAGCAGTACTCATCAAGATACTTTTTGCCCCATCCAGATGTTTGTTTTAACCACGACCACTGAAAATTCTCTCACTCAGACTCTTAGGTTCAGTCCAATTGAAATGTGCTGCTCCATACTGAATTTTTGTTATGCATAGCAAAGTTGAGGGACAATAGATTAAATTGCTGGCTTAAAAAATGATTTTAAACTTATCACTTTAAAAGCAAAATTGGTTAATTTAAAAAAAAATATTTACTGGGGCTGGGGAGATGGCTCAGAGGAATAAGTGCTTCCCTGGCAAGAGCAAGGGCCTGAGTTCAATCCCTGGTTTTGAAAAACAAATATTTATGTATTTGGTACAGGATCTCACTACCCAGCTCAGACTCGTAATGATCCTTCTGTTTTCAGTCTTCCCAGCAATAGAGACGAACACCATCAGCTCGCCTGGGGGTGGGGCTGGACGCTTTTGGCACTGGGGATTGAACTCTGGCTCCTGCTCTTGACTAAGTAGCCACCTAGTCCACTGAGCTATCTTTCTGGCCCTTGTTGTTTTTTGATTTTAAAGGAATAAAAAACAAGAAAAATGATGCAGAATTTCAAAACAAGATGATAGGAAATTAATAATGGTTATTATATTGTATATTATTATATTCAAAATAGTTGATCAGATTGTCAATATAGCATGTAAGACTATATAAGCATTAGCTGTTCAAATAGAAATTAGTAGTACAATTACCTTATCTATCTTGTGTATGTATAGTAATACACACACACACACACACACACACACATATATATATATATATATATATATATATTAATATTTTCCCCTTCCTTCTTTTCTCCTTTGCCCCATCCCAGTTCTTTCCTTTTGAGCAGTTTTTTTTTATCTTTCACAATATCTGTTGTGCCTTTTGTATCTTCTTTACTCTTTCAATTTCTTACACTAGGGAGATAATATGATAGTTATACATGTGATTCTGATTTATTTCACTTATGAGTATGGTCTCTAGTTACATCTATTTACTTATAAAAGCCTCAAGTTTATTTTACTTTATAACCAAGTGAGATGCTTCATTACATAAAAATACCACATCTTCTTTATACATTCCTCACTTGGGGGCATTTGGGTTACTTTCAAGACTTAACTATGACAAACTGTGCTGCTATAAACATGGGTACACATATGTTGCTATGGTATAATGTTTTCAGTTCTGAGAAAATACCCAGAAGATGAATACCTGTGTGGAATGGGATCTCTACTACTAGTGGTTTTTTTTTGCGGAACTGGGAGTTGAACTCAGGCCCTTGCACTTGCCAGGGAAGCACTTATTCTACTGAACCATCTCCCTAGTCCCTACTGTGAGTATTTGGAGAAATATCCACACTGATTTCTACAGTGGTTACAACAGCCTGCACTCTCACCAACAGTGGAGAAGTCTTCCATTTCTCCTCTAGCCCCTCCGGCATTTGTTATTGGTTGTTTTTTTTTTTTTTTTTTTTTTTTTTTTTTTTTTTTTTTTTTTTTTTTTTTTTTTTTGTAGTAGTTGTTCTTTCTGGGGTGAGATGGACTCTCAGTGTTGTTTTAATTTGTATTTTTCAAATGACCAATGACATGAACATTTTTCCATACATTTGTTGTTTATTTGTATTTCTTCTACTGAGAAATATGTATTAATCTCAAGTGCCCATTTTTTGGATTGTGTGTTTGAATTTTGGGGTCCTGATTTTTTTCAAAAATTATTTTTAAATTTAATTTAATTTAATTTAATTTTTTTTTGCAGAACTGGGGATTGTGCTTGCCACGCAAGTACTTATACTACTGAACTATCTCCCCAGCCCCTAAAAAAATTCTTTGTTCTGGACATAAGTCCTTTGTCTGAGGACAGTTAGCTATTTTCCCAATTCATGTGTTTTCTTTTTACTCTATTGCTAATTTCTTTTGGTGTGTAAAAATGTTTTAATAAGATGAGATCACCACTGTTGACTCTTTGAACTATTTCCAGTGCAGTTTGGGTTTTCATTGTGAACTCTCTGACTATCCGTATGTCTTCAAGATTTCTATCTATTTTCTCTTCCAGTAGATTTAGTGTTTCTGTTTTTATATTTAGGTGTTTGATCCATTTTGACTTTAGTGCAAAGGTCTTGTTTCATGACTCAAGATGAATGGTATTTACTGATTAACCAAATGCAGCAACTGTTTTATTTACAAAACATTACTTAAAATTAATGACCTGTATCACATACCAAGTGAATTCTGCAGGGAATTCCTTCATGTCAGCTGGCAACTGCTCAGAGCACCCTCACAATTAAGGAGAAAATTAAGTTGTTTTGGACAAAGCAGTGTGAAGCTTCCTTTACAGTAACTCTATAAATATCTTTGTCTTAATATCTATAAAATACTATTTCTTTCCATTCTCTCTTAATTTTCTTTTTTCCATCTACCTTAGAAATGGAATATACATTTAAATTATAAATTTTAGACGTATTCAGTATTGTACTTTATAGTTGAAACCTTCTTCCTTAGAATAGATTTAACTATATTTATAAGCTTGTATGTTTGCCTGATGCTTGTTCTTGGACACTGGCAGAAGAAGGAAACTCCTACAGTGGAAGTAAAATCATTTTTCTATACAGCCCCACATGCAGCAGGGGCATCAGCATGTGTGTTGGACCCTTTTGTCCCCAAGTCCCCAAGTGTCAATTCAGGACATGGGGATTCAGGTCAACACTGCCAATACCATGGCCCTACACAACCATGAGCAGCATGTATGTTAGAGAACCCAACTTTCCTTAGGAAATAATAGAAAAGCCTGTACTTTGGCCCAAGGGAGCCATTGCCATGTTCTTCCAGGTTGGCTGCAGTAGACATAGCTTGAGAAATGGGCAAGGTAAAAGTGATCCTGGCCCTGCAGTCTAGGCATAGCCAGAAGAACCCCCAGAGACCCATGGAGGACTTCTTCTCACATGCCCTCATGTATAGAACTTGCAGATCTTTTGACATGAATAAATGAATTTTAGGTGGATGTAAGTGCACGTTTATTCATTTTACCCATGACAGATTAGATATTCATATGATATACAGTGATGAGTTTACCTCTAGATTATTTCTCTGAGTGTTCATACCAATTGTATTATTAACATCAACTGATTGTTGCATTATAAAATGGTTCAGTAAAGTCTGGCTGCACAGTAGAACAGAGGTGCTGGAGTCTCATCTGTAATTTTACATTGAGAAGTAAGAGCAGATTGCCATGATTGATCATAAGGTAGTTAAAGTTGAAGGTAAGGTGCTAGAGCTGACCCTTGGGAAGCCTCAAATGAAGCCATTCCCTGTGACATGCATGGCAAAGTGTTCCAAATTTGTAACAAGCAGTGATTCATTACCTGATATCACCCTGTTAGATTATTTTGTCTCCTATTTCATGTTTCCTATTTTCACGTCTTTATGTTACAAGCTGCTGCTTACTTCTGCCCACTTTTTTAGCACAATAATCAGGTCCTGAAAGACACCTTCCAAACGTGGCCAGTCACTGAAGCACCTTTCAAATCATTTACTAAGAGAAATCATTACTAAGAGATTTCATATCATTACTAAGAGAAATTGGATTTCATCACTTTTGAGACATTGGGATAAAAAAAAAATCTAGAAACAACCCCAGCCTGTACTCATTGTTAATATTTTCAAAGCTTTATATACCTATCCACATTTACAGCTATTCAAGTATGGCATTCATAGCTACTTGCAAAACAAATGTTAAACCCTAGAAGTAGTGAGTTAAGAGAACAAAGTGATCTGCAACATCAAATGATGTTCCCAAGAGACAGCAGAATGCAGTGCAGTCATTTCGACCACGCCTTGGAGACAGTGTCTTCCTGTTTCAAATGTAGTTCTTCTTTAAATGAGTCCAAGAAGAACGCATTCTGTTGCTCCCCATGCCTTCTGGTAACACTGCTGAAATTGGAACAAGCCAATCAGCCACCTGCTGCTGCACTCAGCCTTGAGCTGCTTGTAGTTCTTTAAACTACAAAGAGGCTACAAAATTTACAGACTTCTAACAACCAAAGTCTTCCTTGAGATAAAGAAAACCAAAGATCTGGGTATCAGAGAGAAGAAAGAAAACTAAGCTAGATGAGGCTTGGAAGGGTGACATTGGTGGTAGCAAGGGGGTTTGGTTCTGTTCCTCTACATGGGGGTCTTTGCTCTGGCCCCTTTCTTCTCATATCCACATTATAGTTTCAGAAGTTCGTGGAGACCAGTGGAAATGCCCTATTACACCTGCACACACCTCATTTCCTGATTGCATTTAAGAAATCATGAGCACTAGAATTCATTGTCCAAGTGAATTAGAATCTGCTTCTAGCCCCATGAGTTTGTACCCCACATCTGCCTTCCCAAGGGTGGAAAGGCTGCTGGTGGTAACTCCTGTCATTTACTTTTCCTGCTCTGACCTCTTTTTTTCCATGCATCCTTACTGCAGGTGAGTCTCAGGTGATCTCCAGCTGAGCCAGGCTGGCTTACATGTCTTAGGGCTCTCTAATAGCAGTGTCTGTGCATGTAACTTCAATTACCCATAGTCATCAAGTGTTAGGAAAGCTGCATTGCAAATGGCATCTTTCCTCTGCTTGGAGCTCACCACAGAGATATGTGTATATTGACTCTCTGACTCATAGAATGTCCATTCACAAACATGTGCTGCATGTTTTCCCTCTAAGGACACACTTGACTTCCAAGAAGTCTGGACATTTCCTTCTCTTGCTTCTCTTAGTTGACCTTCTTGAACCTGATTCCAAGATTGGTTTTGGACTTTTTCAGCTCTCTCCTTTTCAACCAGGCTCCGATCCAGTTTTCTTTCTGATCAAGACATGGGACTTCTCTTCCTTATGACTACCATTTAGTTTCCTCTGGATAAGCGTTTGCATTGTATTGTAGTGTAGATCAAGGCACCTCCAAGGATACACTCACACATGGGGAATTTGGAAGGTGCTTGGGCTGTGGGGTTTAGACCTGACTTGCTGGTATAACACCAGGGCATGGCCTGGCATCTCGAGAGCCAGAGTAGGTTCTGTTCCTTCCCCACCTGCTCCCTTTGCTCTCTGCATCCTGGCTGTTACAGTGTAAGCAGCTCTCCCTCAGAGAAGCCCCTGGGTCCTGCCATGGAGCCAGCATGCTACATAGGCACTGAGGCTGAGGATACTGAAACATGAGCCAAGATAAATGCCACTTCCTCTTCCTCCTCCTCCTGCTCCTCCTCCTCTTCTTCCTCTTCCTTCTCCTCCTCATGCTGAGGGTATGGCCTCTGTGACAAGAAAAGTGACAAGGCACAGTGTTTCACCTCCCTCCCATTTTTGCCCAAAGGATGTTTTTGTTGTGCTTCCAGTATTTAAAATCTCATTGCGAATGGTGATAAAAGGCATACGAAGATTTTTTTTTTCATTGGCACATCCCTGTTCTCATCCTTTCCGTACATACCTAGGGATGACTTCTGGCTGTGCAAAGCATGTCGTCATACTTTGCCCTTGGCTGGACAGGGTCTTACTTTAGATTTGAAGCCTCCTTTGCCTTCCTAACCTTGGTACAAAATTTGTCCTGGAACTCCTGTTCAGTGGAACAAAGGCACATGCCAGCTCAGAGCCCAGGCTGGCCCTAGGGATGCCCAGTGCTCTCCGCTTGGAGCTCAAGTCCTGCCTGGCTTTCCCCTCCCCATTCTCTGCCCTCGCTGATGTGGCCACTGCTCCCTTTCCCTATTGTGTCCTTGGGGAGGAGGGGGTTAGAAGAACCACAGGCCTCTGTTCAAGGACAGCCACCATCATCGGCAGAGGTGTAAGGAAGAATGGAGGCTGATGCAGGAAGTCTGGGGAAGATGTAGCACCATGATAGTGAACCTGTTAGGGCTTTTGGTCACTTGCCCAGCCCACTGCTGTCTGTGTGCCTCTGGCTGTGCTGTGTGGAGGCAGTGACACACCACAGTGCTCGGGGCCCTTAGTAGCTCTGTGTGTCACAGGTTGAGGTAATGGACTTGCAAAAAGGAAAGATATGTGCCTCAGTTTCCCCAAACCTTGTTCCCAAATGGAACCCAGCACATTGCTCTAAGTGCTGGGTGAAGGCGGAGCCCAGAAGCCACCAGACCTTGAGCATGTGAACAGCCTCTGCTGCCTGCACTCTGAGGAAGAGTCCCACTGCTGGGGAGTGTTTCCTGAGACAGTGCTATGCCGGGGGCTACTCCCATCCTAGACATTCTGAGCCCAGCTTCTGCTACTCTGGTCATCTCAGTTATTTTTTAAAATAAGAATTCCACGAGTCCTATGACTATAGATCTGTTATGCACAATATAGGCACACATTGTGCAACTAATAACCTTAACTGAAATGCTTAGATTACTTTTTTATTTAAAATATAATTGTATAGCAAATAAGAATTATTATGACAAGTCAAGAGAAAGATCATACAAGAAATGAAAACACTGTATCACTGGTTACACTTTTGTTTGCTCATTAAAAAAAGGGGCCTGGCTCTTATTTGTCACTGTGCCTTGAAAATTATGCATTTGCTCCTGTGTGTAGCTGTTTTATGAAAAAGTACATCTTTTACTCTGAAATAAAAATATGATAGCCATTAAACTAAGGCTAAATGTAATACATGCAATCTTCTAAAGAGTCATAAGAGAATATCTTTATTATTATTATTTTGATTTTTGCAGTACCAGGGATTGAACTCAGGACCTTGCACTTGCCAGGCAGACACTTATTGTACTGGCCATCTTTTTGACAGTAAAAGAATATCTGTAGCAGTACTAGTACTATCGCAAGGCTGCTACAACTCACACTGACACCACACACAGTGTTAGAGCTCACTGTTAAGTGGACAGCAATCTGAGACCAAATACCTATCGATACCTGAGATTTGAAGGCAAGTGTACACCTTTATTTACAGTAGCGGGCCTGGGTGGGATAGCTTCCCAAAGAACCAGGCCAGCTCTCTCAGTGAGCAGGATTTTTACAGGGTTTATAAGGAAGTGGGAAGTACAAAACCTCTAACCATGAGTTGATTGGACAGAATGTTTTTACTGAGTTGCACCTTGTTTTTTTTTTTTGCATACAGCAGGAGACATGTAATTGGCTAAGAAAGTTACACTGAGTTGTACCTGTTTTACATATGGTGGGAGCAGGGGCTAAAAGTTTACATCTTGGGTCAGGGGTGGACAGAAACTTAGAAGAACAAAGGGCTCATTGCAAAGGCAGGCCAAAGGGCAGGGGCTCCTGACTCCAGGGCAAGTGGTGTCTTAGTTTTTTTGTTTTGTTTTTTTCTGCTTTGTTACCTCCCACAATCCTAACTTAGAAACTATTCTTATATTCAATAAATTATGAGAATAGATTACATCTATGTGGAACAGATAATTTTTTTTTTCGTATTTTAGGGAAGGGTCTACAGGGTGTTCAAGGTCTCACTACTAGATCGGACTTGTAGCAACTTGCCTGTTTACAGCCTCCCAAGAACTAGGATTACAGGCAGGTGTGTCACCACACCCAGTCTCGATTTCCCACTCAGCATACCCCAGGGATGGGGCTGGCACAGCAGGCCCAGGATGGAACCCCTGGCCTCTTCACCTGCTTGCAGGCGCTTTAATCCACTGAGCTATTTGGCTGGCCCTCATGGAACAGATAAGTTAATTTCTCAAGATAATTCTGAATGAAAGAAACCAAACACAGATGAGTACATACAATGTAATTTAATTTATAGAAATTTTAAAAAGTAAAAGGTGTTAATTTCTGTGGTGACATTTATGACCTTGCACGGGGGCAGAGGGAGTGCTGAAGGGGGGCACACTTAGCATATTGGGTTTTGATGTTCTAATTCTTGATCTTAGAGCTGAGGGCAGTGCTGAGTTCACCTGAGAAGTCTCCTTCAGGTATAACATAAGGTGTGTATACTTTTGTATTCGTGTTATTATTCTATTAAAAGATTGAAAAAAATTCAGTAACGTGAAAAAAATCTTTCAGTTTTCTATTCACAACTCCTATAAATTAAGACCTGAGTTTGTTCATGTGGCTTTGGGTGAAGTAAATAGAAAATATAAGATTCATTTTGTTTTCTCTGCTAGAATTACAGGTTATTTAGATAGGGAAAGAACAATTTTTGTAAACATATGTGCAAAAATAGGAATGGCAAGAGGGAAGGTGTTAGTTCATTTTTTGTTACTTGATGAGGTCTCAGGGGCTGGGTAATTTTGTAAAGAGAAGAGCCTCATTTCATTCACCGCTCTGGAGCTTGAACTCCCGAGGTCGTGCAGCCCTAGTGACGTGGTCTCCAGGAAGCTGGACAGCAGCAGCTCAGGCGTGTGTGAGACATCTATCATACCCGGAGATCATATCACAGGAGCAGAAGCCCGAGAGCAGGTCCGGAGTCAGTCTTGGGTTTGCACACCCGCTCACTCCTGTGAGAACTCACTCTGGGAGAGCCTCTGGAAGAGCGGCCTTGATGACCCGAAGACTTCCTGCTAGCACCATTTCCTAAGGGTTCCAGCAGCTCCCACGTCCCCACCCTGGGACCCAAGGGCTAACATATGCCCGCTGTAGTAATGCATCACTGTTACGGAGTAGCCCAGGGATTGGCGATGACTTGGATGGGGCCACATTTTAAGAAATGCTGATTCAGGTCAGGAAGAAAAAGGGCCTCTTTAGTGAGAATAAAACAATGCAGTTTTGTAATTAATCTTCTGGCAAGTGTGTGGGAGGAATATATTTCTACTTATTTGGTCCAATGATATATTATTTTATTCATTTTATTAGCTGCCAATATTGAATTATGAGCAATCATTTGGGATAGTTTTCAAATATCCTTAACAGTTTTCCTCTTTGAAGAAAAAACTTGAGTGTAAGTATTGGTAAACTTGAAAGAGCCAGCCAAATGCGATTTCTATAAGAGAATTAGTAATTACATAATATTTTAAATAATTTGTATTTTCTACATCATCATTTAGGAAATAAATAATAATGAATAAATAATAATAAATAATTGCAAATCCAGCAACAGTAGAAAGTAATAGAAAATCACATTTTCAATTCATACAGCATTTTGCTAATTATTATTATCCATCCCTTCTCTATCAATATTGGCCTAATTGATTTTATGCTGATAGTCTTTTCAGACTAGTTTAATTTCCTTTTTATCATGAGATAATTCTTCAAAGCCGAATTTGGCAGTATCCTTGAATTAAAAGCTTCAGTTGATGCCATATGACCTACTGGACAAGATACACCCTACTTACTTTCTTTGTTTGTATTTTTAGGGAAGGTTCTACATGGTGTTCAGGGTCTCACTACTAGATCGGTCTCATAGTGATTCTCTTGTTTACAGCCTCCCAAGAGCTGGCATTACAGGCATGTACCACCACGCCCAGTCTCAACTGCTGTCTTAGCGCACCCCAGGGACGGGGCCGGCACAGCAGGCCAGGGGATTGAACCCCTGCCTCTGTGCTTGCTTGCAGGGGCTTTAATCCTGTGAGCTATTTGGCTAGCCCACCTTACTTACTTTGTCCTACATTGTTGTTCACAAGCTGATTCCAACCTGAGTGCTCCTGCACCTCTTACCTTATCCTTTGCCACTTCTCTCCCTCTCCCCTTTAGGCTTAGCCTTCTGTCGTTTGAGGGCTGTATTATTACCTCTCGAATGCCTGCTGTTTTGCTGTGCCTACATGTCTTCATTGCCCTGTGTCTTCTGGGTTTAGGAATCCCTTCTGGTCAATTGATGGAATTTTGCTCATATGTCTGCAATAGTGTTACTCAAATTATGATCATACTTCTAAGGCCTATCACTTTGTGAAGAGGCAAAGTGAATTTATCCCCATACCCAGGAGCATTTGGCCAACGTCTGGCTCATAACTTATGCTTAAATACATAGCACGAGTGAATGATTTTTGTAAAAAGCAAATATCAGCTGGAACTGATGAGTTTCTACTATAACTTACTATTAGGGGAAAAAAGGTTTTAGTTGTCATATGGCAGTTGAAAACAGGAACTTGTATCTTAGCATGATCATTAGTTTGAGAATTCGCTCAGCTTTTTGGAGAGTTGAGGTAGAATGGGGGGCAATTGACTGTTTGAAATTCCAATCTGTTTGTGATCTATAATTACGGCACACTGTATTCCTCTCCTCCAGAGAGGTCAACCTCTCTTTTATATCTATTGTGTGTTTGTTTATATGTTTATGTTTTGGTTTTAGTTTTCAGATAGGGACTATATCTGGTAGTCGGTAAACAATTTAGTTTGACAAATCTCAATCTTCTTAATCAGGAAGTTGATGGTTTGCAGAGACCTCTTGTGCCTTTCAATGTCATAAACAGTATTAAAACAATTCACCCATGTAGTCTCAGCCCAAGAACAACAAAACACATGACAGAAACCCTAAGCCCCAGTGCCTGTCCATTGTGTTTGCTGTTGCAGTTCAGATATCAGGGACTCACTGTTCTGCTCCTCCTCTACCTGTGTCTGCTCAGTTGGAGGTCAGTACGCAATTTTGGCAAAGAGAAATGGAAAGTGTGTCTTTTTCAGACAGATTCTATGTTTATCCTATTTATTTATGACATGTAAAAAATAAATTACTCACCCACAGAGGTTTCCCTTTTCCTCAGTGAGCTCCATTTTGTAATCTTTCTACCCCTCCTGGCATCCACAGCAAAGTGCTTTCGACAAAATAAACTTAACAGTCAAAGGTCTGGTCTGTGCACTCCCATGGGTTGTTTTCAATTCTCCTGAGACTAAAATCACCATAGCAATGACATTTTATTCTACCTAGATCCCTATTGGAGATGTCTATTAATATCACATTTATCAGAACAGATTAGTTTATTTTGGTGCTATAATAACATTTTTATGAAAATTGAAGTTATCGCTCCTCCTTTGTGCAGGCTTTGCTGTTTTAATTTCTTTTCTCTGTTCACAGGCAAACCTCCTTGGTTCAATTTGCTTTAGCAGAGAAAAGTTCAGAACAGTTTGAACCAAGAATTTAGAGTAAGGTTCAACTACCCTTTTGGCATCAAACAGCTCATCGTTCAGGGACACATTAAGGCTTTGAGATCCAGGGCTAAATAGCTACCACAGAGGTAAAGTGAACAAAGGACTGCTTTTCTGATTACAGGAGTGGGATGGAATGGAATAGAGAGGTGAGCACTGAGCCTGGAGAATCCAGTGCCCACCTATGATCCACACAGCTTTGTGAGAAGTGTTGAAGAGAACACATGGGAAGAAACAATAGAAATCTTCAAAGCTATGAGAAAACACAGAGAAGCCCTTTTTAGGTACCTGGTGGCCTTAGCACGTAGCCTGAGCCAATTACATAGATAATATGCACCCCAAAATCCAAATATCAAAGAATAGTGAGATACTCTATTTCATTGGCCTCATTCACTTTACTGTCTATTTTTGGCTCTGATCATTTCCTCTGCTTTCTGTAAGAACCAAGCAATCTGCTTGCATTCCCAAGGATTACTGCCTACCTGCACAGAGTAGAGAAATGAGCCCTTTCCTCTTTTTTTTTTTTTTTTTTTTTTTTTTTTTTTTTTTTTTTTTTTTTTTTTTTTTTTTTTTTTTTTTTTTTTTTTTTTTTTTTTTTTTTTTTTTTTTTTTTTTTTTTTTTTTTTTTTTTTTTTTTTTTTTTTTGTGTTTTCCTTTGGCCATACTGGCTTCTTCAAGGCTATTCATGCAAAGCTGGTTTTTAATTTAACACAAATATTTTTATCTCAAGGAATCAGGATTGTTGCTAAGAAGTATATCTTAAATAAACAACAAAGATACTGGGTAATTTTACACTGACAAATCTGGAGTGCATTTGAGCTCAATAATGTCCTCAAACCTCTAGGAATGGTAGCCCACACAAAAACACCATCTCTTTTGTGCTTGGGATTACAATTTTTCTGTAAAAATACTTGCTATCTCCTTTAAAGATAACTTTAAATCTATGCCTTTTTCATCAATATCTTTATATTTTACATTCAGGCCCCTTCTTTATGAAGCCAATTCTCATCTTCCTTGTTAAAAATCAATACTCTTTTCTCGGTGTTTCCCTGATGTTCTTTTGTATCTCTTTGGTGGCTTTGTATGATAATTATGTATGCTCATCTTCGTTTATTTCCAGCAGAAGGCAGGTTTTTTGAAAAGGGAGAATATACCCTACTTGTTTTATTGCACAGTCCTAGCATGGCACCCATCTTAAATAAGGCAAATGATATACACTAAAGACAGAATTTCACTATGTGGACAAAAAAGCAATTTTTCCAGGCTGATGCTATGGTTAAAAAAGACTTCAATCTATGATTATATCAGAGGCAAGGAAAGGAACGTTCTTAATGCAGATCATAAGGGAAGCATAGTTTTACCAAAATGAAAGGGATATCCACAGGCATTAATATTGAAACCACATATATGAGCTATGCAGAATATGAGTTGGCACAAATTAACTATGAGATGAGAGGCTCCAAAGGTCTTAGTATTAATTTCTAAGTTTTCAACTTTAGATTCATAGTTGAAGTGAAGAAAATTGCTTTCTCTGTAGCAGAAAGTGTGTGCCTACTTCTATTTTCCTAGATTAATACTGTGAGATAGGTCTAAGTATTTATCCAAGCAATATTGAAAGATTTAAATAATAATAAAATCTAAAATTTCCTCACCAGGATTTAAGTCAAGCATTTTCTGACCAGATGACTTTCACATTTAGGTCATGGAGAAAAGCAAAACTCAGATAACTGATAAGTTCTTTTTCTTTTTCTTTTCATCTGGGTGGGGGCTTACTCATTTGTAATCATATCCATCATCATAAACCCTTCTCACAGATTTTGTTTCCAAATGGTTTCTTGATAAAGACCACAGTTTCCCATCTACCTGACTGGCTGCCCATTGCAGGGAACATGTTTCTATGAAGGACAAGTAAATTTTGTAGAAGTTATGGATAATACTGAGGATTTCTCCCTTTTGTGTGAGCCTTACATTCAGATTAGTATCAACTTCTATTGGTCAACTTCTTGATCTTGGGACCAAATAGTCAACATAAAGGAAGAGAGCTTTGTTTTGGCTTATGAATTTCAATGTATTCGTGTTGGTTGGTGCAAAGGCAGAAAAGCATGAAAGGAGGATGTGGGTTAAGGGAAGGTGTTAATGTCTTGAAGCAGGAATCAGAGAGAGAAAAGATGACCCTGGGAGAGAGCATACTAGATTGGACCCATAGTGATCCTCCTATTTGCAGCCTTCCAAGAGCTAGGATTACAGGTGCATGCCACCACACTGTCTCAATTGCTGTCTCAGAGCATCCTGGGGGTGAGGCCGGCACGGAAGGCCTGGGGATTGAACCCCTGACCCCTGCACCTGCTTGAAGGTGCTTTAATCCACTGAGTTATTTTACCAGCTTGAGCATACCCTTCTGGGTCATGCCCCCAGAAACCCATTACCAACCAGTTGCTACCTCCTAATGGCACAGTTATCTGCTGAACTTTTTGATGGGTGAACCCACTGATGAGTGTAGCACCTCTGCAGTCCAGTTACTCTCCAAACATGCAAAACTTTAGGGGAGCATTTTAGATCTAGACATACTACTCAGTCCCACATCTCATTCATGTTTATCTCATTTTGGAAAAAATGAATTTAGTCTGTCTCTTAGTGTGATAAAACTTAACCGTTCTACCATTGCTGGTAAATCCAAGTCCTCTGAGACTCAAGGCAAGCTCTTAGCTATGAGCCCTTGTAAAAATTGAAATTTAAATGAAACATATACAACATACAATGGCTCGTGGTAAACATTTCCATACTAGAAGAGAGGAACAGTGGAACAGAAAGGGCGGGTGGTTGTGAGATGGAAACTCCAAAAGCTTGGGCTTCCCTGCCTCTATGACATTGCTGGCTGCAGCACACAGGACCTCTCACTGGGCTGGATCTGTTCACTGCCTGTGGCTTTCCTTATTGGACATTTCACATTGCTGGCATCTCCCTCTTCCTGGGGTATCTACTGCACCTCTGATTTTACTCTTACAGATTCATACACATTCACACGTGTGCCTCACACATGCACTTCTCAGAGGCACATAGTGGCTCCAAAATGTCCTTTGAAATCTGATTATAAGCCTCTCTGGCACCACAACTTTTGCTTTCTGTATGCTTATAAGAATTGCACCATGCAGAGGATGCCATAGTCTGCTGCTGCCAAGCCTTCTGGGAGCATGGTCGCAGTGGCCTCTGAGTGCCTGGGGCTCAACCAGGGAAACCAACACCGGAGAACCAATTCTTTTTGTGTTTGTTTCCGGAGCAGAAGGTCTTTCTTCTCAAATATATGCATTTTTAAACTTTGAGCCTGTGATGAACTGGATCTTGTGGATTCCAAAGATGTCTTTGAGCCATCTTTCCAATTATCTTGATGCTGAGTAGGTAGCTTTGTTCAAATGCTAATGATTTCATCAAATGTGCCCTTTCTGGCTCAGAATTTCTGGAAGAATTTGAAAACTTTCTATGTTTTTTAGCTTAGCCTTCTGCTCACTATTCTTGTTGTAAAGCTGGCTGAAAGGAGCCAGAAATAATCATGCCACAGCCTCCTTGAAATTTCTTCTGCAAGTTTAATTAGCCCAGGATCTTTAAATTTAGGTTCTCTGAATTTATAAATCACAAAGTCTTAGGACACAGACAAAATACAGACAATCCTTTTCCGATGGTATAACACATGGCTTCTATTCCAATTGCTAGAAGAGTCGATATTTCTTAAACAACAACAAAACAAAACAAAACAAAACAAAAAAACCTCATGAGCTTGGTCTTTACATTCCTATCAGCATTCTGAGCTCCTAAACTCTGAATAGAATTTCCCATTAGTCTTTGCTTATTCTGCTTACAACACTCTTTAGCTTGAATCTCCAAAGCATTCCATACTCCTCCTACAAACTAGCTTTAAAAGGTTCTGAACCAGAAGGTTAGATATTGTCACAGAGACGATGACACTTCTCTGATACCAAAATTTGTGTTAGTCATTTTCTTGTCAATAGGGAAAAATACCTGACACCCTCAATTTAAAGGAGAGGAGAGGTTTATTTGGCTTATGGTTTAGGGTGTTGAGTCTATGGTTGATGGTGTCCAAGTCAAGAAACAGCATGGCAGGAGGGCAGGACTCAGGAAAAGTGCTCATACCATCACAATCAGGAAACAAAAAAGAGATGACAATCAGTAGGGACAAGAACACACCCTTCTAAGACAGGACCCCAGAGACCTAACTCAAAAGAGACCCCACCTCTAAACGTTGTATTCAGCCAGTGAACTCATCAATGGATGAAACCACTGATGGATACAGCATCCTCAGGAGATAGTCATCTTCTAAATACATAACACTTTTGGGGGATATCTTACATTCATACTATAACAGAGCTGAAATCCTAACTCAGCCATTTACTCTCTGAGAAATCCTAAGATTATCATTTAAACTCTACATTAATTTTCTTTCATTTCTGACATGAATCAAGTTTCATTTGTGCAAAGAAATGTTAATATATGTACAAGCATAATAATTCCTAAAAAGTTATAGGAGAAATACTTGTGTTCTTTCTCTCCTGTAAGAATAGTGCCTTTTACATGTCAAGGATATGGAAAAAAGATACTTTTTATGTTGTTCTATTTTATGCCTTTGGGAAATTATACCATCGCATGTCTTACTTTCCAAAAATAAGTTGTTTGATCAATAAACATGATAAAATATGGAATAAATTTTCTAGTCCAATTCTTTGATTGTACTTGTAAAAATTATTATTACTACTTATACAGAGGAATGAAACTCCACACCTGAAAGATAACTAGAACAAGATTGTGTTCTCTAAAACCAAAGAATGAATTTTAGGTTAAGAGCAGAATATATTTATTGGGGGAAAGAAGCTTCTGTCCAAAGAGGGACAGAAGGGAGCCCAGGGGATTGCCTGGGAATCTGCCTTTTCTAGAGAGTTTTACAGAGCAAATCCATGAGATGAGGTGGGTCTAAGGAGGAAAATATGGGAACTCGCATATGAGGAGGGACAAAAATGTAGTCAGCCAATAAGATTGCAGGTACAATTGCTCAGGCAAAGCAGGGGACATGAATACAGAACAGGGGCTCTTCCTGTAAGGGGTTGGGTTAGTGACTCTCCCCGGCTTCTTCAAGGTGGTTACCAATCCGAGATGCTCATCTTTAGGGAGGTAAGAATTTGTTTTGTCTTTTGTCTTGAGGCCCGGCCCACAGCAGGAGTGTCTGTCTCTCCCACAGTTACAAGGGCTCTTGTCTTTCATACTGGTTCATTTTGAGGACCCAGCCCTGTCTGACTGCCTATAATATATCTATCTAATTTATCTGCTTACAGCACTACCTTCTTTATCCTACCATATGATTTAAAGTCCTAAACTTGGTATTAACAAGAAAACATGCCCATTCTTTTGTAGGAATTATAATTCACAAACTATCCCGTGTTCATTAAATGAAGTTTGGTTTATAATTCTACATGTTTGGACCATAGACCAATTTAAAATTAAGTGTTAATTTTAAAATTTTCAGATTTTCTGTTTGTGTATGTTTTGCTTCTTAGGGTTAATATATTTTATTTTATTTTTATTTATTTATTGTTTTGGCAGAACCGGAGACTGAACTCAGACCCTTGTGCTCACCAGAGAAGCGCTTATTCTACTGAGCCATCTCCCTGGCCACGGGTCAATATATTTTAGAAAGTTAAATCCTTTATTACCAGCTAATATGCATTACTGCTAAAGATATTGCTTTTAAAAGATTATAATGGTGATTATATTGCTCATTATAATTTTTTGATAAAGCAGATATACAAGGCTGATGATAGCGTATCATTTCCTCTAATAAATCTTTCTTTTGTCTTATGTGTCTAGGCACCATTCTAGATTCTTGAATTGCTTCATTTGAGCAAAGCAGACAGTTTTCCTTCTCTTTCCAAAGATTACATTGCAAGGATAAGCATGATGAATAAGTGAATTATGTAGTATATTAGAAGGTGACTGGTGCAATGAAAATAAGGCAAAGAGAATCAGGATGAAGAGATGCACAGCATTAGAAGAGTTGGTGGTAGTCAGAGGCGCCATGCAGAGAAAGGAGCTTGAGTAGAGACATAAAGAGGATGAAGAATCCACCAAGAGCAATGAGCACTCTGGGGAAGGGATTTACTACTACAGTACATGCCTGAGCATTCAGGGGATAGCGAGGGGGCCGGGCTGACTGGTAAGTGTGAGCAGGTGTGAGTGTGAAGATCATTACAGTGTTTTAAATCAAATTAAAGAGCAGTGGCTTTTATTTTGCATAAGAAAGGGAAACTTGGGTGGGATTTTTTGGCATAGAAATAAGAAGCTCTGGCTTCTGACTGCTGGGTTCACAAGAGACTATAGAACAGACAGCAAGGAAGCAAAAAACTAGTTCTCATTGTTTTAACATAAGTGAGAAATTACATCCAGTGTAGCAGATTTGGGTTGGAATCTGAGTGTGACAGAAAGGCACAAGAGGATACCTGCAAAGAATCTGGATTAAGCATATTGGAAAATGTATCTCTGCCATTAATTGCAAGGGGAACAACTGAAAGAGGATCCTTAGCAAAGAGCAAACTCTTGGCAGTTGGTTTGGAATACTCCACGGGGGAATCAGTTTTCCTGGTGAAAGCATGGAAGGAACACAGAGGTCAGGGCTGAAGATGGGAATGTAGGAGTTGGTGTTAATTGAAACCTAAAGAAATAACTTGGTTAAATCCAAATAAAGACTTTTAAGAATCACTTTCTACCTTCCACACCTGCCGGATTCTACCTTACCCATCCCCAGGCCTGGCATGTGTGTGTGAGGGACCTTCTGTGCCCTCAGGATTCTACTCCATCATGCTCCCAGGCCCAGAATGTGAGTGGGAACCTACTCCATCAGACAGGCCTGGTGTTGAATGCAGTGGCAGAATTCCCTGCAGAGGCAAGGGGCAAGATCCACCCAACTAATCTAGGAGCAGAACATCATGTCAGAGGGGCACAGCAGGTCCACTTCCACCTGCTGTAGCAGGAAGGAATGGAGCACAGCAGCCAGACCCAAGCCAGGCCCACCTGGAGGAGTTCGAACTTGGTAGATACAGATGTGGAAAGGTGAGACACTTTGCTAGACCCAGATCTATAAGAACATTTTTTCTCTTTTTCTCTTGATTGAGAGAGGGGGCAACAGGCAAACAGGGTGAACTAGTCTGCCTGGAAGACTACAGGTACAAAGGTGGAGGTGATCAGATAGAACTTAGGGGAACTAATTTAAGTACAAATTCCCAATCTAATATCTGCTTAGCTATACAGTCCTAATGTTTGTTCATAGGGTCTAAAAGGCAAACACAGAGCCAGGCGTGGTGGCACACGCCTATAATCCCAGCACTCAGGAGGCTGAGGCAGGAGGATTGTGTGAGTTCCAGACCAGCCTGAGCTACAAAGTGAGCTTAAGGCCAGTCTGAACTGCATAGTGAGACCCTGTCTCAAAAAGACAAAATAAATAAATAAAAATAGAAAAATAAAAGGCAAACACATTAGAAGCAAAATTTTTCAACTGCTAAATATCAGTACACTATTAATAGTGTTATCAACTATAGTAAATATAGCCAAGGAGATGGCTCAGTGGAATAAGTGCTTCCCTGGCAAGTGCAAGGGCCTGAGTTCAATCCCTGGCTCTGCCAAAAAAAAAAAAAAAAAAAAAAAAAAAAAAAAAAAAAAAAAAAAAAAAAAAAAAAAAAAAAAAAAAAAAAAAAAAAAAAAAAAAAAAAAAAAAAAAAAAAAAAAAAAAAAAAAAAAAAAAAAAAAAAAAAAAAAGATTATGATGAACTATAGTAAATATAAAACTGTAACTGCCTTAACCACATAATCTCTCTTGGGTAACAATATCAGTACATGCTAAGGTAATAGCTGCATCAAAGCTCTACACGAAAGGTCAGAAGACAGTGCTATACAAAATGACAAAGAGAAGGAACAAAATGTATTTTCAGGCCCCAAGTCAACCAAGAACAAATGCAGGAGACACAGTATAGAAGAAATTGGAAATCACACACCTGAAATCTCTGAAATAACAGCATCAGAAATAATAGCATAAAGAAACAACTGCAGAAAGATATAGAGAAAATCAAATTGGAAATAATCTCTGAAGTAAAAAAAGAGATGAAAACTATAATAAAAGAATTATTAAATGATTCTGAAGAAGACACTGATAAAAAAAAAACGTAGAAGAGAGGGCTGGGGAGATAGCTCAGTAGAATAAGTGCTTGCCTTGCAAGCGCAAGGGCCTGAGTTCAATCCCTAGTTCTGGGGAAAAAAAGTAGAGGAGATTAGAAAAATGATGGAATCCTTGAATGAGCAATATAGGAAAGAAATAGAATGCATAAAGCAGATTTAAAGAGATATACAAAAATTTAAAACCTCATTACAAACTGGCAAAACTGCTTGAATGAAAGTGAAGACACAGCTTCAGACTTTGAGAACGCTGTTGTAGCTAGTGAAAAGTTATGAGATGATCTCTTAAAAGCAACTAGAATGCAGGAAAAAATAATTCATCATCTGCAAGATGATGGAAAGATGTACAACTTGAGACTAATAGTCATTAATGAGAAAGAAGTTGATATAAATGATATAAAAAGAATATGAGCAGAAGTAATAGCAGAAACCTTCCCAAATACAGGGAAACAATCTGACATTCAGGAAATGGAAGCATATAGAACTCCAAATAACATTAACCCAATTAGAAACACACAAACATAACAATCAAGATCCCAGAAGTCCAGCACAAGAACAATATACTAAAAACCACTGGAGAGAAGAAAAACCTATCAGAATAACAAGTTTTGTCATCACAAACCATCAAGTCAAGAAGAGCATAGAGAAAACTTCAAGTCCTCCAAGAAAAAAAATTCCAGCCCAGACTGCTATACCCTGCAAACTTTTCTTTCAAGTTTGATGGAGAAGTGAATTACATTCATGACAAAGAACAACTAAAGAATTTCATGTTGAAAAGCCAACCCTACACAGACTACATAACTTAGACAGGGCCCAAAAGGACCAGAACTCCACAAATGATAGTGGAAAGAACTGACCAAATAGGGCAAATAATTAAACACATGATAAAAAGGGGTATAGAAGAGCAGATAAATAACATGTCAATCATAAATCAATGCATATCAATTATAACCATCAATGTAAATGGACTCAATTTACCAATTAAAAGAAATAGCCTGGCCGAGTGGATTAGGAAGCAAAATCCAACAATATATTGTATAAAAGAAACACACTTAACTCATAAAGAAATTCGTAGGCTGAAAGTCAAAGGATGGAAAACAATATTACACACCCCAGCACCTCAGAAAAAAGCAGGGGTAGTAATTCTGTTCTCAGACAGTTTAAACTGCAAACCAAGAATGATAAATGAAGTAAAGAAGGCCAGTACATACTGGTTCAGGGAAAGTACAAGAGGAAGAGGTAACACTCATAAATACGTACGCACCAAACACAGGAACATCCAACTATATAAGACAAATCTTAATAGACATGAAAAATCTAATATCCAATATCACAATCTTAACAGGAGACCTTAACACCCCTTTATACCAAAAAGATAGGTCAAGCAGACAAAAAATTAGCAAACAAGTAGCAGAACTGTACCAGAACTTGGAACAAATGGACTTAGTGGACATGTACCCAGTGTTCTATTCAACCACATCTGAATACACATTCTTTTCAGTTGCACTTGGTCTATTTTATAAAATAGACGACATACTAGTCCATAGTCATGGTTACGTATATGCAAGAAAACAGAAACTATCCTGTGCACATTATCTGAGCACAATGAAACTGGAAATAAATTGCAAAAGAAACCTCAAAAACCCCATGAGTACATGGAAGTTAAAAAAAATCCTCCTCAGCAAACAATAGATTACAGATGAGAATTAACAATAAATTAAACAATATCTCCAATTCAATGAAAATTCAACCACAACTTATCAGAATTTCTAGGATGCAATGAAAGCAGTTCTCAGAGGGAAGTTTATAGCTGTGAACTCACATGTTAGGAAAATAGAACGGGAACAAATGAACACACTAATGCTGCACCTCTGACATCTAGAAAAGGAAGAGCAAACCAAACCCAAAGACCAAAGAAGGGAAGAAATTTTAAAGATAAGAGCAGAAAATAGTGCAATCAGGACAAAGAAAACAATACAAAGAATTAATGAATCAAAAAGCTGATTCTTCAAAAGAGTGAATAAAATTAATCAGCTCCTAGCTAATCTCATCAAAAAGAGAGAAAAAAAAAAAACCTGAAATACAAACAATAAGAACGAAAATGGTGAAATCACCACAGACCCTGTGGAAATTCAGAAGATCATCAATAGCCATTTTGAGAATCTTTACAGAATTGAAGGCACAGAAGAAATGGACAGATTCCTAGAAAGGTACAAATTACCAAAACAGAATTACAAAGATGTAAGAACTCTCAATAACCCAGTAACAGCCAATGAACTTCAAAGTGTAACAAAAAAGAAAAAAACTACCAACCAAGAAAAGTCCAGGTCCTGATGGATTCACAGAGGAACTGTACAAGAAATTTAGAGAAGATATAAACCCAATACTCCTCAAAGTCTTCAGTGAAATTGAAAAGAAAATGATTCACCTGAAATTATTTTTAGAGGCAAATATTATACTGACAGCAGAAGTTGAGAAAGATACAAGTGAAAAAGAGAACTACAGGCCAACCTACCTCCTGAACATGGATACAAAAAATCCTCAGTAAAATCTTAGCAAATAGAATAGAGCAAATCACTGAGAAGCCTGTATACCATGACCAGGTAGAATTCATCCCAGGAATGCAAGGATGGTTCAACATATGCAAATTTATAAATGTAATGCACTGTATCATTAGAGCAAAATCCAACAACCTCATGATCATTTCAATTGATGCAGAAAAAGCTTTTGACAGAGTATAACACTTGTTCATGTTCAAAGTCCTGTAGAAAACTGGAATAGATGGCCTCTATCTCAATATGACAAAGCCATCTATGACAATGCTAATGTAAATCTAAATGGGGAAAACTGAAATCTTTTGCTCTCAGATGAGGTACAAGACAAGGATGTCCTCAAACACCACTCCTATTCAATATAGTTCTGGAATCATTAGCTAGAGCTATTAGAAATAAAAGGCATAAGATTAGATAAAGAAGTTAAACTATCATTATTTGCAGAAGACATAATAAGACTCAAAAAATACCAAGAAGCTACTAGAATTAATATGCAAATTCAGTAGCATACAAAGTAATATCCAAAAGTCAATAGTATTCTTCTACACAGATAACAAACACAATGAAAGAGAAATTAGAGGGAAAAAAAAACCTTTTATGATAGCACTGCAGAAAAATGAAATACTTACAAATTAACCTAACAAGAGAAGTCAAAGATCTATTCAATGAAAACTGCAGTACTCTGAAAATAGAGATCTTAGAGGATTTCAGAAAATGGAAAGATATTCCCTGCTCCTGGATAGGAAGAATCAACATTGTGAAGATGGTCACACCAAAGGCAGTCCTGGGAAATAAAAGCAGGGCAAGAGGCATTATGTTTCCTGACTTGAAATTATACTATAAGGCTACTGTGATAAAATCAGCATTGTATTGGCAAAGAAATAGAATTGACAAACACACTCAGCCATATTATCTTTGACAAAAGGGCCAAACATGCTTACTGGAAGAAAGATAGCCTTTTTAAGAAATGGTGCTGGAAAAAATGGCTCTCTACATGCTGAAAACTAAAACTGGATCCAGGTCTATCACCATGCACTAAATTAAAGTCAAAATGGATTAAAGATCTAAGCATTAAAACAGAAGCACTAAATCTCCTGGAAGAGAAATTAGGAGGAGATTCGAAGCCATAGGGGTAGGCAAATAGTTCATGAACAAAAATCAAACTGCATGTGTAATACTTGAAAAAATTAACAGAGGAATAAGACCTCCTTGAACCTTCTCTTATTGAAAAGTTTCTGCATGTCAAAAGAAATTACCAACAGAGTGAAAAGACAACCCACAAATGTGGGAAAAATCTTAACTAGTAAGCAGTCAGACAAACGTCTTCTCTCTAGAATTTATAAAGAACTATAAAACATTAGTGCCCCAAATTTAAAGACCCAATTTCTGGAAATGGGCATCTGAGATGAACACACACTTCTCAGAGGAAGACATGCAAGAAGCAAATAAATACATGAAAAATGTTCCACATCACTAACCATCCATGAAATGCAAATCAAAACAACACTGAGATATCATTTCACTCCAGAAAGAATGGCTATCATAAAGAAATCAATCAACAACAAATATTGGAGAGGCTGTAGGGGGTCTTGGGAAAAAAATTTCCACTGCTGGTGGGAATGTAGACTAGTGAAACCATTATGGAAATCAGTGTGGAGACTCCTCAAACAACTAGGACTGGAAATCCTATTCAATCCAGCTGTTCCCCTTGTGGAAATTTTTCTCAAAAGAACTAAAACCATCATCCCATAGTGATACATGTGTGCCTGTGTTTATAGCAGCACAATTTGTGATAGCCAAATCTTGGAAACAACCAAAATACCCATTACCTGAGGAATGGATGAAATAGATGTGGTATTTTTATACAATGGAGTATTACTCAGCTATAAAGAATAATAAACTCTGAGCCTTCATATAGAAGTGGATTCAACTGGAAGATACTCATAAGTGAAATAAAACACACCCACATGTGTAAATATTGCATTGTCTCCCTTGTCTAAGAAGTCAAATGAAGAAATAACAATTGAAAGGTATAACACAGTTAAATAGAAAACGAGAACTTAAGGTTTAAACAATGAAGAGAGAGAAAGGAGAAAAGTTAGGAAATATGGCAAGGACAAATCATACATTTATTTAAACAATATGGTTTGGGCAATGGTCCTAAGAATCTCTATCATATTTTTGAAAATGGCAGTTAAATGGGTAGAATTCTCACCTTGACTAACTAATGCTGATATCTGTGAACAAGAAACTACACTGAGGATAGCAATGTGTAATACTAAAACCATGCTAGAAATACCTGTCATTTTGGTCATCTACATATATACTACTTCTAATGTGATATGAATTATTGTTATATTATTTTCTTTTTTGCCAAATTGGGGAGCTATATTCTCTTTAAATGAACTTTTTTAAAAAAAAAGTAATTAAAAAAACAAGAAGAAAAAAAGTCATAGGATTGTCCTGTTACAATGCTGTATATAGCTTGATTTCTAAATTTCTGTGTAAAAATATGTGATTGTTTTTTCACATCATATAGGGATTTAAATTTGAGAGTATTCATGGTTGCTGGAAAATAGAAGTTTCATGTTATGAAATAGCATTTCATATTTATATTGTGATGTTAAGCTCTACTGTCTGTTACAGGTTGAGTTTCTCTTCTGGATGTTTAACATACTAAGTTTATAGATCAAAAATTAGAGAAATGGAGGGGCTATGAAGATAGCGAATATTTTGGCCCTAGCATATCAAGGTCAGTGAGGACTCAGGACATAAGAGAACCTGTGCTGTGACATCCTGTAACTCAGTGGTGTCCCAAATTTTCTGATCAAGGAGAATATGGGGCCACAGAGAAAAGTGATCAATGATCTATAGTGTGCCTAAGGAGAGTCAGCTTGAGAGAAAACATTCTCTCAAGCTTTCACAGAGAGTACATTGGTCAAGCAATGGCCTTGACTCATTCAGATGGCTGACGGTTCCAGGATAAAGTCTGAGGGGATTTGACTGACCTTGTCAGATACAAAAGTTACATTTTTAGTTATATAGGTCTTGCTTTGACTTGGTCTTAACCATATAGCAGAAAAGTGTAACCCTGAGGTATAAAAAGTAAAGCTATATTAATATGCTGAGCTGTAAAAGGCTCAAGTCAACAACTTCTGACAATTAATAGTTTGCTGATAACCCACTACAACTGTGGGTTATTGTACTATATTGGGTTATTTTGCTGAATTCAAGTACCTATAGTCTTTAGACTGGTTTCAAGAATGAAAAGGTCTTTCAAAGACTCCTCCAAATACAGCTTCTCTAATTACAGTGGAACATCTCTGAAAAAACCAAAATGAAAAAGGGGCATATGTTGGGAGCCATGAAGCTAGGAATCTATCACATATGTGTAGGTGGGACTTGGCCCAGAGCCTAAAGCCAACAGGCTACCTCATTCCTGAGATGAACATCCTGTCTGGTTAAGGTTTGCTGTCAGTTGCTAAGCAACCTAGTGTCATGCATTTCTAACAAAATTTTCACAAAAGTGTAAATAAAGGATCATTTTGTTGTGGAAAAAAAGGGGAGGAGGAAAAATATGAGGAAAAATATTACAGAAGAGAGTTAGGATGGATATGGAGCTACTTTCTCTTAGTTCACTGAGAATAAATTTTGTACTAATATTGTTTACACAAGAAAAAAAAAAAGAAAGAACACTTCCTTCTAGGCTCATTAAATAAGCCACTGTATGTAGAAGCACAGCATTATCTATCCCAACTGTACTGTCTATACACACACATCATGATTCTTCCTTTCTGTACCCCTTCCTTTGTCTACACCTGTCGGAGATGGGCACTCCATTGTCATTCAACTAACTTAGGTGCTTGAACTCGACAACACAATCCAACACAGTCCAGCATTCCATAACAATAGTGAGTTATCTGAATAAGTTGTCGACCATAGCCATTTACAGTTCAACTTAATATTATGGCCCCGCGGTGTGTACTTCATTTTTATACTTTTCTTCTGGATGGTCAAGACCTAGATAGAGCAAGACCTATATACCAACACGTGTACTTTATGTTTCTTATGAGGTCAGTGAAGTCCCCACAGGGTTTATCTTGTAGTCCTGTACCTTATTCTGTAGATCCTTTGTCTGTGTCATCCATGTGAGGCAACATTTGCACTAATGGTGGTTGGACAGGATATTATGTCAGCTTCTAGTACTATGGACGACCACTAGGAATATAACAAGGTAGAAAGTATTAATAATAGAATCTTTGATGTAATTCAGGTATAAAAAATAAGATACACAAAGAGCTACACTCTCTTTATTTACTGATAAGAGACATACAGTATAATAATGTTTGTAAGTGTAATATCATGTATACACCTTCTGTGATACCAAAACATTATGAAAACAGTTTGCAATGTATTAATTTATCAAATCCATCTTGTCAAGGTATCTTAAAACTATCTCATTGATATTTGTACTTCAATAAAACAAAAACAAAAATAAAAAAATAAATGTCTCAGATTTAGTTTTAATTAAAAAAAAATAAAAATAAAAATAAAAAAATAAATAAGCCACTCTATGCTGGCTGATCCTGAGAGCAGAGAATGCTGCCCTCTGAGAAAGCCAAGGAAGAAAAGCAAGGTTTGCTGAGTTGGGGGTGGAGGAGGTCATTTCTCTGTGGTTCTTCAGAACAAAATGCCCATTTCCAGATCCTGAGTTAGGGCCAAAATATTTTTTCTGCAGAAACTTCTGTTAGGAAAGGCGAATAGCCAGCAATATAAACCTGAACTCTGAATGAAATGCCTCCCTAAGATCTTTGAGACTTTTGTGAGCTTGTCTGAGTGTGTGTGTGTCTGTGTGTGTGTGTGTGTGAAGGAAAAGGATGAAAAAAGCAAGAAGAAACCAGCACACATCAAAATACTATTAGTGTAAGGTTATAAGCAGTATTTTGTAGTACCTAGGTAAAGAATAAATACATGTTCAGTAGAGATGAATATATTTTTTGTCTTTGAAATAAACGAGTGCTGACATTTGTAAAGGGGAAACCATGACAAAAAATGGAGTGTTTAAGAATCAGAGGCAACAAGGAGATTATTTTTCTGTGTATAAATGGTATAGATGTGGCAACAATTTAATCTCTTTTAATCAATTCATTCTCTCTCTCTCTCTCTCTCTCTCTCTCTCTCTCTCTTTCTCTCTCTCTCTCTCTCTCGATTTGGATTCAGGACCTCCTGTTGGCCAGGCAGGCTCCCTGGCCCCTTATACCATTTTCCTTTTATATAGTAGCTGGTTATAAATTATAATCATTAACTATTAATTTGTTTCATTTTGTTTTGTCTTTAGCAGGGAGTGGTTTAATTTTAAATCTGAACTCAGTAATTGTGATAGCTAAGCTTGGTTGTGCCAATGTGATTGGCATGAGAGCCAATTGTGACACTAGTATAGTACCCTTGGGGTGTATTTGTGTGGGCCCTGGAGGCATGACCTTGGGCACATAGCTGGTCATTTGCCCCTTGCTCTCTGGCATTGTTTCCCTGAACTACTTCCTGGATCCAGCATGCTTTGGGACCAATCTACCATTGACTAAGTTTCCCTGAACCATAAGCTAAACTAAACCTTTTCTCTTTTAAATTGTGGGAGTCAGGCATGGTGTCTCAGGGACAGGAAAGCTAATGAATACAGTTGTGCTGTGAGATTTACTATGGGTGCTATCAAAGTGAGCACTGTGTTGTGGGATTTAAATGTGGAATATGTGTGTCTGTGCTTTGAACATTGAGTCCATTGGTTGATCAGGATGAGGAATGCAACTGAATGTCAGGGACCCAGAACAGCAGCAAGTGAGCTGTAATGAGCAGCCTACAGGAGGCAATGCAGTAAGGCAAAACAGCTGCTTCTTCCAGATATACCTAAACATAAAGGAAATGGGCCAGAAGGAGGGCTGAGCAGCTTCTGGAGAAGGTTCTGTAGCTATCGAGGCCAAAATTAGTAGATTCTTGCATACCTTGTAATAGCATTTCCATTCAAACATTCCAGAGGGTAAATTCTGGAAATAAATTATTTTATAATTATAATACAATAGCTAGGGCCAGCCAGATAGCTCAGCGGACTGAAGTGCCTGCTTAGGCAGAGCACCAGTACTGGGGTTCGATCTGTGGTACTACAGCTGTGCCAGCGCTGGCCCCGGGAACTGAGACTAGGTGTGGTGGTGCCTGTAGTCCCAGCACTTGGGAAGCTGAAAACAGGAGGTTCACTACAAGTCCAGTCTACATAGTGAGACCTTGTAAACCCTGTACTAAATACATTAAAAAAGTTATAATAACTCGGAAAGTAGAACCCAGTTTGCAATTATTGCTAACAACACTAAAACTATTCATAACAGTATATTCTGCTTCTTATATTGTTTTTTCTTTGTAAATATTATAAATATTTTATTGCTTATTTGCAAGCTTCTTCATGTTCATACATGCCAAAACTCAAGGCAAAGTATAAATAACATTTTCAATTAAATCTCCATAATGATACTAAAGCCATTTATTAAGAGATAATGCTAGCTCGGGTGTTGCAATATTATTCAAGAGTGCTAAATGTGGCCTTTGGCTGTCCTTGCCAAAGGTAACATGATCGATATTGTGATTATTAACAATGAACAAACATAAGATATGATACATTAATTCTTATACTCTTCTTCCTTAATCATGACAATTTTGAATACTGAGAGTCTTGAAGAAATACCCTTAAAAGTTGTCTACATTGCCAATTATGCTTCAAAAATGAGAAGTTTTAAAGGCAGGAGCAATTTTAATGACAAATGACAAATCTTCTAGACATTTTTTAATCTTAGAAGAATCATGCTACATTAGTTTCTGTAACAAAATGCAAAATTTCATCTACTTAGACAAGCTGCTTATAGAATCACATTGGATATCTCTAGTACCCTTTTGTATTTAAAAAGTGTATACATACTATGAGATGACACCTGTTGCAGTAGTATTATTTTGCTGTCCAATGGAAAAATGGTTGATGCCAGGCACTTAGGGAACAGATATTTATTAAATTTAATGTATAAATCAGTCTGTATTTCCTTTTTTGGTTTCTCAGGGTATCATGGTAGAAACACATTTATTATATAAATTTTCCAAGGGCTGGGAAAATGGCTTAGTAGAATAAGTGCTTCATGGGCAAGTGTAACGGTTTGAATTCAATCCCCGGTTCCACCACACAAAAAAAAATCAAACATAATTTTTCCATTTCAAAATTATGGCTATTCTGAAAAGAGCAACCATTAATCGAATGTACTTTATCTGAATTGTTGAAACAAATACTTAGCGCATTAAACGTTAACCTTTTTTTTCTTAATATTTTAACAGTCCTAAAATCCAATGTGTTTGTCTTGATTCAACTTATCTTGCATCTATTATTTTATTTTATTATTCAGTTCAAAATCATCATGTATATTATTTGCTTCATGAATAATCAGTTATTTCTACACAGTGCCTCTATCCATAAAATTCAGTTTATTTGAACAACTATTCAATGCACTTATTTTTTATTTTCCTTCCTTTACTTGTTTTTATTTTTTATTATATTTATTTATTTTGTTCTATGTGTTTAGTACAGGGTCTATAGGGTCTCACTATGTAGATAGGACTCACAGTGACCCGCCTGTTTACAGCCTCCCAAGTGCTGGGATTACAGGCGCACGCGACCACAGTCCCAGTGGCCCTCTCAGGGCGCCCTGGGGGAGGGGCCGGCATGAACCCCAGGCCCCTGTGTCTGCCTAAGCAGGCACTTTAATCTACTGAGCTATCTGGCTGGCCCTTACTTGTTCTTTAAGAGAAATCCTTTAAAAATATCTCACTACAATTTTGTACTTGCTCATTTCTATTTATAGCTCTGTCATTTTGTTTTTTATACCTTAGACTATGCTATTAAATACACACATTTTAAAAATTCTTATGGGCCAGCCAGATAGCTCAGCAGATTAAAGGGCCTGCTTAGGCAGATGCAGAGACCAGGATTTGATCACCAGCGTGCCATGCTCCCCACCCCAGGGCAGACTGAAGCAGTGACTGAGCTGGGCGTGGTGGCGTGTGCCTGTAATCCCAGTGCATGGGAGGCTGAAAACAGGAGGATCCGCTCTATGTTTGTCTCATTACTATTTGTTTCTCAATAAAACTATTAAAAATAAATAAAAAAACAAGAAGGACCCCTATGAGTCTGATCTGAGCAGTGAGACTGAAGATCCTGCACTAAACATACAAAAAAGCAAATAAAAAATAAATAAAAATAAAAATTATTCTGAAGTGAATTGTCCATATTCTGTATCTCTGTAATAGTAATTTTATTTTTCAAATTCACCTCAAAATTTATTTTGTCTGATAGTGACTGACTCCATTTGTTTTTCTCCTTTATTTTATTTCTATTCATGTGTAGAGCTACATGTTTTTCTTTTTTAAAGCTTTTAAATTTTGGTTTGCCAGGTCTATGCATGTTAAATGTAATTATCAACATATGTTGGTTGATAATTGTAAAATAACTTACACTGTGTTTTCTTTTCTCTTGTCCATTAGGTCTCTGGTTTTTCTTTTATTCTTCTAAACTGATGGAGTGACCATTTTGCTTTTTATGCCTGTATGAGTCTGAAATTTTTTGTAGTCTTTTAATGATTTCTAAAATTTTATTGTGCATGCTTGCTTTTGTCAAGATATAAGGTAAATTACACTTTTACCATTTTCCTGAGAAATGCAAGACATGGAAACTTCTTAAATTCACCTATCTCCTTTGAAAATAATTCCTTCTTGTCAGGCCTGTGCAGGGAGTGCTCACTGAGGCCTCCCCATGGGTTTGCCCTTACAATGCCCCTCATTTCTCAGTCTCCTCAAGTGTTACCCACAATCCTCTCCTCTTATTGTGCTCAGACTCTACCCACCCTATCGTGGAGATGCACACTGTATTTTTTCACGCTTCTTTTGTGGCCTCCTGACTCTATTTTGTTTACCTCTAGTTTGTTTACCAGTGTTATGTTTGATAGTGCTCACTGTTCTGCAAAATGAGTTCACTGAGTTCTTAGAGTAGTTATATTTTATAAGATGTAGAATTTCCATTTGATAGTTTTAAAAATTTTTTATATTTTATTTTTGTTTCTTTCCTTACATAATGAAAATATCTTCATTCTCTTTAATATAATTTTTAATTGACATAAACTTAGTCATATGTAAGAGGTACAGTTATAGTTTACTAGACTTATACAGTGTAAGAAGACCAAATCAGGGTAATCAGCATTTCTGCTCTTCTAGTACTTATCATTTCTGTGTGAGTTTCTAATTTAACTCCTTTCTTCTTGGCTCTGCATTTGCTAATTCTAGCATTTGGAGTATCCATGGCTTTTTCTTTTTGTTCAGTTGCATGTTGTGCTGGTTTTCACTGCTAGTGATCTTGTCTCTTTGTGCATTGTTCAATTGCCTTCTGAATACTGAATTTAAAAATTTACTTATAGAAATAATTTGAAACTTAGGGCTTCTTTCTACAAAGGGCATTTTTGTAAGCTTCTGAATATCTAGCATTTGCTTTAACAAAGCAAATTCAAAGTTTGGGATTAGTATAAAAACCAAGTACAATTCCATAAAATCCCTGCACAGACCCAGCAAAGGGCTAAAGGAGGTGGTTGTGTAGTATTCAGGCACAGAGAAGCATTAATTCAAACTTCACATCCACATTAAGATCAACTTCTTAGCTTGCTCTCTTTCATCTTTCTCTCTTTCTCACTCTTTCTCCCTCCTTCCTTCCTTCCTTCCTTCCTTCCTTCCTTCCTTTCTTCCTTCCTCTCTCTCTCTCTCTCTCTCTCTCTCTCTCTCTCTCTCTCTCTCTCTCTCTCTCTCTCTCTCTTCCTTTCTTTCTTTCTTTGCCATTTCCCTGGCCCCTGTCTTTCTTTTTCTGGTGTTATCAGGGATAGACCTCAGGATCTTGCGCTTGCCAGTAGAGCACTTTTCCCACTGAGCTATCTCTCCAACCCTTTGTCTATCTTTTTCAAATAACAATGCTTCTGGAATAAAAATGGTGTTTTATGGGAAAGAGCCTATTTCTCTGAATTGCTATGCTCTTCTGGAATATATATATATATATATATATATATATATATATATATAATATATATATATATATATATTATTGCTATGTTATGTTTAAGAAGGCTTTGAAATTATTTACATTTAAAAATTGTCTTTCAATCATTATTAATTTGAATTACTTGGTCCTATTTTATAGAAAGGAGAAATGATGAGCAACAATCATAAGATTAAGTGAAACTTTAAGTCTACTTAATAACATAATACAGTGGAAATTTTAAGGACCTTCCCTATTTAATGCTTATATTTAGTTTTTGCGCATCAAAATATGAGGTCCAAGAAAGCATCCTGCCCTATTCTCCTGCCTGTTCTGTATATACCTCCATCACTTTTTGTTCTCTTCCCTATTACTTTTCTACTTGTTCCACAAGTTATCACTCATTCATAAATAAGCACAGTGTCTGTAACATGCCCAGCAGCCTAATAAATCCTATGGAAACCAGAAACTCAAATGGCACAGTCTTTGTCCTTGAGGTTGCAGATATATTTTATAATTTAAAATGTTCTATCAACTATTATTTTAAAATAACTAGAACAATACCATGAACACTGCTACTATCAATACCGCCTAGCCTCTTGAAGAAGACAGTGGAGTTTGTGGTAATGACTGGGTTATTGTACCCAATGCAAAGCTGAGAAGTAGGGGTGAGAAGGATTACCATTTAGATAAATTATTTACACCAGTCATGGCAGAAAGTTAACAGGATAGGATCTCTATTAACTAATTCACAGTGAATAGTCAGAAGTTAAATTTGCTTGACTAATGTTCAGGGTGACTAAGATGCCAAAAGGAGACAGCCTTGAGGTGTGACTATGCCTAAATCGATTGTGTCCCTGCAGGCAGTGACACTATAATTGAATTTTGTGCACTCTGGGTGGATAAATTGATCCACACAGAACTTTCCCTTGATGAGTTTTATGGGCCTGTTTGTAAAAGATGGTGACAGTCCTACAATTTAATTATTAAAAACTTCCCTGTATTCATTTTCACTTATACACATATAAATATTCACCTATATGTACAGATAGGATAATATGGCATGATAAATCCACCTTGCTTCAAGAGGACAAGAAAGTAGTTTGTGTTTCTAGAATCCTAAGTGTCTTCTTAAGAATGTAAATCTCTAGTTAGAGGTACAAAAAAATCTCTTGATTTTATACTTTTGAAAAAGTATTCCATTAAAAACTACAAAAACAACCATGTATTTCAATGACATTTTGTACAGAGAACTGAGTTATACAGATTAATATCTAAGTGATAAATTTTGCTTCCAGATGTTTGAAAAATGTCTTCATTTGACTATTCAGATTGTATCAGGTAAAGAGTAAAAAAATCAAGTATTGTTAATCAAATTATAAAACCATATTTGGTAGCTACAAAATTAGCATTAAACACAATTCTCAGAGGCACCTAAGAGCAGACAGTGTAGCTGTATAGTAGATAACTAAGAATTTACTAAACTTATAGCTTCAAAAAAGTATCCTATATAAACAGTAAAATATTAGAAAAAGATAAGTTCTTTTATGTTAGCCATTTGTTCAGTGAACTTACAAATAACATTTCATAGTTAAGGGCTTATAGTACATATGATGGCGAAGGAATGGGTGTATCTCTTACCTGTCATTTGAAATGCATGAATAACCTGGATGAGATTCCTGGATATGCTGAATCTTTCCAAAAAGAACTAAAATATGGATTTTGGAGTTCTCATCAGAGTGTTCCTCAGAATGAACAGTGCTGGTGAACAATGAGGATAAGAAGAATGTATACAAGTATCGCCAATATTGTTATTTTATAGTGAAAAACTTAGAAAGGTAGTCTATCCGTACAAGCAGGAATTGTAGAAATGAATTCATCAGTAGTCATTAGGTGAGGGCTTAGAAAACTTGAAATCTCAATCTAAATTAGCAACATGTTAATGGTTTTACATGTTAGAACCTCCCCCTTGAATTCTGCTTCTCGCCTTATGGAAATGGAGGTAAGTATTCTTGTCCATGTTCCTCTCTATAGGTTTTGGCAAGTGGATACTGAAAATGGTTTCTGTTAAAGTTTTTTCTAGGGTATAAAGCATTATTAACACCATAAGTTGATTGTTGATGATGACCAAATCCTATTTTCTCAGCACTAAATTAAGCAATGCCAGAGGGTGCCATAAAAATACAGGGTGGAGCTCCTGTTGTGAAAATCATGCTTTATCTAGGGGCATGGGCAATGCTTTAAATTAGAATCAGAAAATTTGTAAGCAATCAGAGAAATTAAATTGTATTCAAATTCCTGTTTTACAAATGAGGATTCAGTGATCTGAAACATCCCTTGACTTCTCCACAGTTCTACAGATAGTAACTCGCAGAATCAGGTTGCATGGCTGGAAGTATGTTACACCACCATTATATCGGTTAGTAAGGAAGCAGAAGATCCGTTATCAATGTCCCATTTCTTGTGGGACATTGCTAAAGATTAATGTTGAAGTTCATCCTGTGTATTGAAGCAAAATAAGTAAATTAAAAAAATGAAATTTTTATTTATAATTTGCTTTAGATGATAAAAAATTGATTTTTTAAAAAATGTGTTTAGTACAGAGTCTACAGCTCTCACTACACAGATTGGACTTGTAGTGATCCTCCTGCTTTTAGCCTCCCAATTTCTGGAATTACAAGTCCATGCCACCATGCCCAGTCTCAATTGCTATCTCAGCGCACCCCAGGGATGGATTCCTGCTCCCTGCTTGTACCTAAGCAGTCACTCTTTAATCTGCTGAGCTATCTGGCCAGCCCAAAATTGATACGTTTTAAACATATAATAATTTATATGCCAGGTGTGATAGAATGAGCTGTTACTGTTGAGAATAGACAGACCCTGGTCATATGGTTCATAGTAGATGACCACTCGCATACCCTACAAACATTTAAGAGAGTTTTAGGATGTTAATAATAAAACTATCTTCTAAATATTTCATTTTATTTCTGCTATTTTCTCGGTCCTTCTTAAACAAAGGCAAGGGCGTAGTCATGTGCTTAAATCCCTTTCCTTAGAAGGAAATCCATTTTCAGACATGTGCTATACCTGCTTCAAGGAAATAAGATTTTTGTGCTATTCTAAAATAAAGTTGGAAAAAAACTCTCTGCAATTAACCCATTTGACATGTCAAAATATTCATTATCATTAAATTATTTTCAACAAGCAGAAATCACTTAATTTCCCTTTTTTTTAACCTCAGAGCCCCAGAAAAGCAACTTATTTTATCTCACATTCTAGATATTTTAATTATATGCAACATAATCATGCAATTTTCGGAGAAATTCTCCCTTTACTACTTTCCCTCCTACATGAAACTCTGAAAATTATAGATCTAGTTAAGGCTAGTTATATATATTCTGATATTCTGCTTCCAATTTTTTTTTTATGTTTCTAATTTCAACTTTTCCTTTTTCTACTATTTTACAAAATGCATCTTACAGTTAGTTTTGTGAGACAAGGTGCCTTTGACATAATGAAGAGAAAGGGACCAAAATTACAGTTACAAAGTTTTTCTTCAGAATCCTTGGAGGCTTTCTGAAAATTTTGACAACCTGCAAGTCATCAGTGTGAGCACGCATTAGCCATATGGGTATAATGGCTACGCATTTTGTTATAATAAGATCATTTAAATTAGATGTAATTTATCTGACACCAAGTAGAAATGCAAATCACATAGGTTGCAAATGACCTTAAAAGTGGCATTTGAGTCATTTTAAAAGAACTTTTGATGGTTTTGTAAATCTGAGGTCTTCATACTGTTTACCTTGGCTTTGTCGTAATTCAGCACTCCTCATAAATTGTCCTTTAATAAACACTGCATTTTCCAGGATAATCTCAGTGTTCTACAGCTCCATTAAGGATCAGATGCCTGCTTTATCAGGATCACATTCTGCTAATTATTCAAAACTACATCTTATTAATACAAACATATTTCTAAAGTTAAATAAACTTGGGCTGGCCAAATACCTCAGTGGATTAAAGTGCCTGCAAAGCAGGCCCAGGGGCCCAGGGTTCAATCCCCAGGCCTGGCCTGCCACACCCGCCCCTCCCCAGGCACTCTTAAGATAGCAATTAAGAGTGAGCATGGTGATGCACACCTGTAATCCCAGCTCTTGGGAGGCTGTAAACAAGAGGACCATTACAAGTCCAATCTAGTAGTGAGACCTTGAATAGCCTCTACACCCTTCCCTAATTAAAAAAAAAAAAAAAGTTAAACTTGATTTTTACTGAATCTTGGCAGTACTTGAATTTTGTAGCTCTTTTGAATTTTTTTTTTTTTTTTTTATTAGGATTGAACTTGAGACCTTGTATTTGTCAGGCAGGAGCTTAAGCACTGAGCTATCTCCCCAGCCCCCAAAATGTATTGTTTAAGTATTTGATTTTATGCCATATTTTCATTTATTAAGGGACAGTTTGGGGGTAAAAGCATCTACTTTACACTACACATGTTCTTAAGCAACTTGAGAAATAAAATGTGTGCAAAATGAGGCCGGACAAAAGAAACACATCTTTTTTTCTTCTTCTTCTGTTAATGACTTCAATAAATAACTTTCACTTAAATGTCCACTTCAGGAGTCAGACCCCAGAAGGAAATACTATTTTAATAGTATATTGAGCTGGAAAAGCTTGTATTTCTATTTAAATTTAGACAACTATTTTTGCAAAGTACTACCGCACGATAAAGCTTCCATCAAGGACTCATTCTTAAACCAAAATCTCAGAAGCACAGTTTTATTTCAAATTTCAAGATACCTTTCTTATCATTTGACTCCAGGAAACCCCTGATATTACTTTATGAAGCTGCAGAAATAAGAAACCCAAGAGACCATTGCTCATAGGCTTCACCACCCCGGATATTCTCTCCACAGGCCAGCGTACTCAGGTTGGCTTGTTTTAGTGAGACACTGGTATAATAATTCATAGCTTTCCGGAGACTTGAGATTTTCAGCTCCAGAGCTAGGTGTCTCTCCGGTTGAAGGGCAGGGTTCGGGGTCAGGACCACTTTCTGGTTGAGATGGTCCAGGTGGTCTGCGGAGAGCCTGTGCAGGGGACCTCGGCGGCTCAGGAGCCTCGATGGCCTTGAAGGCTGGGCCTTGTGCTTGCGGCGCGGCTGCACCCCTGCTAGGCACTCAGGTGGGGCCTGCTCAGTGGGTAGCGCACCTCTGTCTCCAGCCAGAGGATCGTGTTTTGCTTCGCCTGCTCGGAAACATACTGCAGCAGCTGGTGCTTCCCGACCCACTGCGGAGGACCGTGGCGAGGAGGTTCCAGGCCCCTAACACAAAACCCAGCGCACTCCGACAGAAGGCAGATGCCACGACACGCATCTTGGAGGAAGAGTTCTTATAGAAAGACCTCTCAATTTAAGAAGCGGGAAGGATTCCTCTTACTCTTAGTTCTGCCAAAGGAGGCTTCACTGCAAACCCAGTAAAATTTTATTTTGTGAGATTTAACAAGGAAAAATAAACATGCCTCTGAGGTTAAACAAGATCACCTTTTCATAGACATACAGGAAAAAGTAATGTTTCTGTACAAATCCGCAAGGAATATTGCTACTAAAATTGGGTTTATTGGGGAGGCCTGTTATGCCAGATCTCATTTCACCTCCTACTTACCACGCTCTCCCCTCACACACATATGCAAGCTTAACAGAGGGATAGAACAGATGACCGACCGTGTGACTGCTGTGATGAATGAGTGACTGTGATAAAATTTGGCCCTTATGCAAGGCAACATTCTAAGAGAAAGATCTCCAAGGAAGAAATTCTTGTGACAGGTTAAGCAAATGAACATTTATTTAAAAGTTTTTACACATAGATTTTATGAATTCTTGGTAAGGTGCTATTTGCTTGTTTCACAGCCTTGGAAATTAAAGCCCAGAGAAGGCCCAAGAAAGCCCACAGCAAGCAGTTTTTAATAGAATCCAGACTCAAGTCCAGGGGGTGCTGTCACTTGTCGTTGGCCCCATTCAAAGCTGAAAAAGAAGGAACTCAGTGGCTCTAAAAGTCATGCCTCTTTGCGTGACTGTTGCTTTCCTTATGGTGTTGCTCCTGATATGATGATAGTGTAGTCTCCAGGGATTGTGGAAAGGCATTTTCAAGATGGATAAGTCAGCAGGAATATGAATCGGAGTTAAACATGACATGAACCTAGAGGCTCTAGTACTCACAGGGGTGTCCAGCCTGTGGCCTGCAAGATTGGACACACCTGGTTGGCCTGGGCCACACTAAATGAGGAGAGGTTGTCTTGGACCACATATAAAATATGTAACACAGTCGGTATATATAAGTAATAGAACTTTTTTTTTTTTTGCTTTTTACTATAACATGATATCTACTCTGCAGACCACAGGTTGGGCATGCCTGGAACATCAGCTGACAGAGAATTCATTGAGATCCAATTATCAGAATATCTGACGAGTGTTCAAATATTTAAAAAAATACTATAGTAAAAGATGTATTAGCATTAATCTTGCTCAGAATATGCCCACTCACTTTAAACACACTCATTTCCTTGAGTGGTTCTTGCCACTTTCTGCAGCAGTTCTCAAAGTGCAGTTTTGTACCTGTCCTGGTTTTATCATTAAAAAACACGGCGAATGCTGCTTCCAACTGTCACCCAGGGGAAGGGCAGCTCACAAAGCAGTGCAGTGTGCCCGCGTCTACCTCGTTTCCCGGATCTGGCATTGTGCCACTTTTGACTCTTCCCTAAAGTCAAAGGGACCTGGAAGGATAAACCTTTTGAACTGATTCAGGGCATCAAGACAGCTGTAACAAAGGATCGAACCCTAGCAACCTGAGCCTGACTGTTCTGTATAAGTAGTCACTTAAACAACTATGTTAAAGGGCGGGACCCCAGAGTTCAGAAAGTCTTTTTTTTTTTTTTAATGACTCAGGATGCCTTCAGGGCATTTTCTGGTGTGGAAGAGAGCTGTAACAAAGACACGAAGGAACGAGCATGTTTGGAACTATTTCTAAAAGAGGCAAGAATGATGGTATAAGGGCATTTGAATTTAGGAGTACTCCAAAGAGTACCCACAGCAATGCATCTTTCAGTATAATAGAGTTTTGAATCGTAAACCTTTATCATGCCTTCCAATCACACATCAAAGACATTATAACAGCAATGTGATAGCAGTCATTATTTCTGTGAGGAAAAATGCCGGTATGTGTTGTGTTAAATATACTCTACTGCTTCTTGTCCAAAGGGGCCACCTGCCCTTATTCCAGTTGGACAAAACTCTATACTCTTACAATTATTAGAATAAGCAGCCTTTGGGGAAGAGGGACCAAAGCCTGGTAGGGTGTAGAGAAAGGAAAGCAGGCAGCTCACTGGGCGAGCTCCTGTTTGCTCCCGAGTGTCCCAGTATTTCGAGGTAGATGCTGGGGCCATTTTTCACTATATATGGAAACACTGGTGAGGAGCACATTTCTAGATTCTGGGGCCTAAACTTAGCAGCTGAGAAGACAAAATGATATTTTATTTACAAATGCATTAGGTAATTGACTGTCTTACAAATTTGAAAATAGAAAATGACTACTCTGTCAAAGATTCCACACCCACCCTCCCATTTAGAAGGCAAACCGAATGGAACTCAGTGCTCCGATATGAACTGAATATTCCCTATATTTTCACCATAAAATTAACTGTGAAATTCTTTCATTTTCTTTCCTACAATTTAGCTTTCTCCTGGTCTCTTCACTTACTAAATTTTAATGTAAAAGTTCAGAGCTGTTTTTCTTCCCCTGAACAAATCCTTTCTCTGCACACAAGGCCTTGCCTTTTACATTACACAATGCAAAGGGCATAGATTCAATCTCCAGGTAAGGTAACTTAACATGTACTTTGCCATTTACAGTATGCCATACCACTTTCTATGTACTTCTCTCTGGACTGTGTATGTATGCTTAGTTTTAATTCTCATAGCTAACGTGTGACCTTGGGACTGTATTCCTTTGCTTTTTGCACAAAAATGCACCAATCCTGAACTGTGCTACTTCTAATCAGACAGCTTTTCATTTTCTAAGCTTCTCTAAGTTCCCATACACTCATCTGGAAAGCAGAGAAAGTGGGCATACAGAGTAAGGTGATAAGCTTCAAGGAGTTTGCATCCTTCCTGGTGGTGAATGAATGGACAAAACTGGGACTGGAATCCAAGAGGCAAAGTGGAGCTCAGAGCCAGACGGCAGCCCTTCTTTGCTTCCAGTGGAAGTCTGAGAGTGAATGAGATTTCCAGGGGGAGCATAGAGGGAGACCACCGAGAAGGCAGAGGTAGGGGAGGCTGCTTTGATACTAGGGATAAGGAGGCAAGAGAGTGGAAAGGAGCTCAAGAAGTTGGAGCAAAAGCAAGCACGGGATGGGAGAGAACCCAAGAAGCTCACAGTAAGACCACAACATCACTTTTCATATTTTGAGGGCTAAAGTCAGATGACTGGGTGTGGCAGTGAGGTCATTGCTGATCTTTTGAGAGACTCTTCATCAGGGAGGGGAGTGGACTGTCGCAGGTTCAGAGGGCAGGAGAACAAGAGGTGGAGGCAGATGAGGGTCACTGCCTGAGCTTCTAGCACAGAGCAATGGTGACCACCAGGACAAATAGCTGAGAGCAAAGCTGTCAGAGAGGGACACCTAACTGTGGGCTCTGGTCAATATTTAAAGATCAAAAGGAAGAGCAACAGAAAAAAGAGTAAGAGGTAAGCTCATGGTCCTTCTGAAACCATCTCTGTTACTAATTTCTTCAATGTTGTTACCCAAGGGAAAAAATGATGACCATCTGATAAATAGTGAACAAATGACGATTACTAAGCAACTACTATACAGCAGATGCCATCGTAAGTGCTGCAAATACAAAAGAAAAGATGGTTTCTGGAGAGTTTTCATTGGAGAACTTACCTAAAAGAAGCAAATAAAAGGATAGAAAATATGACCCGTGCTACGAAGTGGAATGAGAGAGAGTGAATTGGGGCAAGGAGTGGGATTCATGACATACATAAGAGGTGGGCAGTCCAGTTTAATGAGGTGTTTGAGCAGAAAATAGAGAACAGTGAGGAAGTGGACTTTGTGCCTATGGGGCCAGCAAGAGCCTCAGAGGTAAGAGCAGGAAGAGCAGCGGGCTCCGAGGGCAGGGCAGGGATTAGAGAAGATTCAAGGAACAGTGAAAAGGCTGGGATGGCTGGAGTGGAACGAGGGGATGGGAAAGGGGAACCCAGAAACTAATGTGGCAGGGCTACTGAAGCAGCTGCCGGCTCTGCTGCCAAGCCAGCTCTAGGAATGGTCCGCATTTAAGCTGCTACTTGTTTCTTTTCATTAGGAATTTTGAAGAGTTAGTGGAAGTTTTTATAATTTGGGATATTAGGCCATTCGGGGGAACGTGATGAATCAGGTTTTCTAGGGAGAAAAAGTGGGCTCTTTTCCTTAAAAAGGGAGCATATTTATATGGGAAAGAAGTTATGTAAAACTTCACAGGGCTTGTGGTGCTCCAGAAGCCTTTCCACAGATCCCAGTTTACAGTTCTTGGCATGAAGGGTGAGGTACTTTCTAAGACAGTTCTCCATTGTTATTGTGATTCTGAATAATCTAGTCCCTTTATATGTTTCTCTCCAGCTCCCTTCTCTGCGCTGTCTTCTATTAAATTTATGGCAAAACTGTGGGGCATTTCCCGGGTGTAGTTGCTCTATTCCATTCCTCCATACAGGTCACACCCTCTCTAGTCAGGCTTCACCCCACACCTGCGCTAATACCACTCTTGTCACTCTCCCAGGGTGTGCATTGCTCAACTCCAACGTCATATCTCAGTCTGCCAAGAAGGACTCTCAGTGGCACCTGAGGTGAACAATATTCCGTCAATCTCAAGGAACGATCGCCAGCTCCCTCATCTCTTTGCTTTACGGATGTGAAGTATTTTCTGAAGCTCTTCTCTGGCCATACTGACCTCAAAATCTTGGATAGAATCCAGGCAGTCATGTTCCATGACCTGAGGAAGTCATTGAGGTTTTTGAACCATAGAAGTTATAGTCCTTACTTACCTCAGAGTTTATTATGATAACCTCTGTGAAACCAACTGGCACATAATAAACACTGAAATGTTTACTGACTCTTGCCAAAGACAGAATCAATGATTTTTTTTTCTCAATAACTAATCTCAGCTGACTTGGTCTTACATTGAGGGCAGCCAGCCACATGGTAGACAGAGAGGACAAAAAGCACTCACTCGTGGCAGGGGTGGGATGGAGGAGGTGGCCCAGCAGACACAACCACAAAGTGTGGGTGTGGGATGCATCTTGCTGCAACAGGTCACAGAGTAGTTCTGCTTTTATTGTAAACATGGGGAAAGTGTAAAACTTCAGGCAAGAAGTACTGGTGGTAACTAAGCAGACTTCTGGAATAGGAGAATGCTTGGCGTTAGGCAGAAGGTATGAAATGCTCAGGATTGGAAAGGAAGTACACAGTTTTAAGATTATGAGAGAGAAGTGCTGGCTATGTAGCTCAGTGGATTAAAGTGCCTGCTGATGCAGACCTAAGGGCTGGGCCAGGCCTGCCATTCTGGCCCAGCCCCTAGGGCGATTGAGGCTGGCATGGTAATCCCAGTGCTTGGGAAGCTGAAAGCTGGAGGAGTACTATGAGTCCAATCTGTGTAGTGAGACCCTATAGACCCTGTAGACCTTGTACAAAAAAAAAAAAAAATAGAAAAAGAAATTAAGATTACATGGGAGGTGTGGTTTGCATTTATTTTTATTTTCTTATATACAAACAGTCATGGCAAGTAAGTTACTATGTTTTGGAATCTCCTAAATTTAGTCATTGAAATTATTTTGTGTATTTCATTTTCATATTTAGTATAATCAAAATTTGCAATATGTCTAAAATTGTATACAGTGATTACTTTATGTGTGTAGTCCCCAAATGGCTATGCGAGTGGATTAAGGCAACAAAGTTGGACACTAGCATGGAGGGTATGGGTGGGCAGAGTTTGCTTCCTGTCTCATAACTTCTGAGACACAAATTCAGTGACAGTGAAATAATGTTTCTTATCCTATCTCCCGCTGAGTAATACACTGAGGACCAAATGAGGAGCATATAAACACGTAATGATTATTTTTCTCATCACTGGCCTAAGGAATTGATAGTAAAACTTAATAGCACCACTGACATCTGCAGCTCTGCTTCCCACTCTTCAGTGGAGTCTGGAAACAGCTGTCTCCCTGGCCACTGTCAGGGTGTCTCTGAGTCCCGGGCCTACCAAGGAAGTTGGGGCAGCAACTGCAACACCTGCTCTGTGCTGCGGAAACGCTGCACAGTGCTGCAGTCCTGGCCCTACAGCTGGGCCCAGGCTGTGCTGCTGCTCCAGCACATGCAGCACCTCCACCAGGGAGGGAGGTCCCAGCAGAAGCCCTCAAGGTCGCCCGGTGGTGGTACTGGAGGCGACGGCACCCTGAGGGCCCCTCTCCGAGCTGAGAACCCATGCTTTGCTGCCTTCCTTGGAACCCACAGGATTTTCCATCCCTGTTCACTTGTGACAGAAGGTCCTACTTTTCTCTGGAAGCAGAGCTCATGCCAGGCTCTCCTCAGGGACACTTAAGTCTTTCAAAGAATTCTTACTCTCTTCTCCAGAATGGAAAAGAAATTCTTGATTCTACTTGTTAGGTTCTAGGATTAAAGATTATGATATTTTCCAAACTTTCCTATCTTACTTCTCTCTCTCTCTCTCTCTCTCTCTCTCTCTCTCTCTCTCTCTCTAATTCCCTGACCACAACTTCTTTCTTAGAGAAAATGTTCAGTATTATAGATACTACTTCTCTCATAAATGATGTCTTTTTTTTTTTAACTTTTCTGACTAAATGCTTCGTTCTGATAGCCCATCTTTTATGGGGTGGGGTGGAATGTGAAGTTACCGGTTTTATTTATTTTAATAAAATCATAAAATGAGTTAAGTGGTGTTGACAATAAATGCATATCTTAAATTAGGGGCCAGCTAAATAGCTCAGTGGTTTAAAGTGCCTGCAAGCAGGCCCAGGGACCAAAGGTTTGATTCCCAGGCTTGCCTGGCCTAGGGCATGCTGAGCTGGTGATTGAGATTAGGTGTGCTGGTGCTCGCCTATAATCCCAGCATTTGGGAGGCTGTAAACAGGAGAATCACTACAAGTTCTATCTAGTACCGAGATCCTGAACACCCTGTAGACCCGTCCCTAAATAAAATAAAATAAAAAATAAAATTGTTGGAGTAAGAGAGAAATCAAATATGTTTTCCTGTTTGATACACATGTATCTTATATCTTTGTGGATTGCTTTCCACTGCTTTAAACTTGTTTACAAGCCTGGGATCTCAAAAAGCACTTATTTTGCATTTGTTTATTAAACTCACAAGGCGCAAATAACATTGACCTTATTTTGTAATAAACAGAATAGATAGTGTTTTGTGAGTCTTCCAAAACATAAAAAGCTGTATTATGCGATTATGTTAACACAGAACACTGAGTGCTCATAGACATTGAGCTATAATTCACTTTGAAGAAGCTAAATGCATTTCAAAAGTCTACTAGTTTGTGTGGTTGCACTATTTTGACAGGGCATACTGTCTGATACAATTTCTAGGTCTAGGTCTTAGCTATTGATTTCTCAGAAGGTTCTTAATTTATTTGTTTTATTATTTCTTTTCTAAAATAAAGTATATATGTAATTTTGCCTATTTACTTCACTGAGGGCTCTATAAATAATATAATAAACTTTGTAAAGTGTTATGAGTATCCCAAGTGAAAAGTCTGTCCAGATAAGATTAAAAGTATTGTTGACTCACATTATATTTTACTTATATAACTTAGCTCTTGCCTCATGAGAAATGGAATTTGTTCTAATATTCAGGACACTGAAGTCTGGAATGGATTCTGTGGTTTTACTGTGTGCCAAGCACTGTACTAAGAGATTTCTTGCAATATTCAATTTAATCCTGGTGATGTAAATTCTACTCATAACTTCTTTTGTAAAAAACAGAGTTTTAGGAAGAAAACTTAATTTGTGGAAATGTAAAGATGTAGAATGTAGAAGTTTGGGGAGCTCTGTTAAAGATAGCAATATCAATAAGAATCTTGCATGCCCCTCAGCTTCAGTTGCTTTCTGAAAGTGTTTGGGCAGTCCCCTAAGAACTGAGTCCTACTGGAATAATTTGAAAATCCATTATGAAATTTCAACAGGTTCATTTCATAAATTAAAACAGTAGTATACAAATTAACTTTCTTGCAGGGAGATTTTGTGTGTGTGTGTGTGTGTGTGTGTGTGTGTGTGTGTGTGAGAGAGAGAGAGAGAGAGAGAGAGAGAGAGAGATTTGAAAAGGAAAAGTAATTTTACATTTTACAACTAAACATACATGCTTACTCTAAAATACTGCTGTGGAGAGAACTTGTGAACCATTAAAAATGGGGCATCATGTTCCTTCATGAAGAAATAAGACAGAAGTAGAGGAGGATGCCAGTCAGAACCACAAGAAAAATGAGAAGAAGCTCTGTCCATGAGGTGATGCACTGGTGCTCTGCAGAAGGCACTGGCAAATGCTCTTCCTGGAAAACACTGTTATTCCTGTTTTCCATTAGCATCTGGCTTCAAATTTTATTCTGCACATAAAATATCTACCTACTTTAAGTAAAATAATTTAGTATTTATTTTCCACACACATTTTATGAAAACCTATTGCAAGAGGTTAAATGTGCAAATATTAAGATAAATTGATAATCAATTAATGGTTGCCAATTATACACCGACTGGAGAAAGAAAAATTTTAATAGTTTTCACATAGAACATATTTAGATTAGGGTATTCCTTGGCGATCACATCTCCTGGAGTAAAAAACAAAACCAGTAAGAACAAATGCGTTGCAAAATACAAAGATATCTGTCAAGCAAGATGTATGAATTAATACACTCACAAGGCTTTTTCTGAAATGATGAGCCCATTTACTTCATGTTATCTAACAGGATGAGAAGCCTAACTTGATGTTAAAAGTAACAGGTAACTTCTAAAAGGCTACTTTTACTGAGTCTTAAAAAAAGTGAATTCAAAGAAAATACATATTGTTAATATTTACTTATAGAAAATAAATGTCAATTTATAAAAATATGCGTCTTCAGATTTTGAAAAAAAAAGATGACCTTATTTTTATTTTGATTTGTGGCAAGTCTTATTTTTGCCTCTATTTTAGGGAAGGATCTACAGGGTGTTCAGGGTCTCACTACTAGATCAGATTCTGAACTAGTGGTCCACCTGTTTACAGCCTTCCAGGAGCTGGGATTACAAGCATGTGCCACCACACCCAGTCTCAGTTACCATCTCAGGGGATCAAACCCCAGCCCCTGCACCTGCTTGAAGATGCTTTAATCCGCTGAGCTATTCGACCGGCCTTTGCAGTATATCTTAAGAAAACCATTATTTTAAAAACTACTTCTCAACGCTGTGTAATGCAGTATTTTTTTTCAAGTTTTTCCTCTGTGAATTTCCCCTTGCTCAGTGTAGCTGATGAGGACAGAAACCCCGTGTCTTGGCACCACACAGAGGGTCTGGCAAGGCCTGGAGGAGGATGTGTGTATGCCAGGATCCACTCAATTAATGAAGCCAACCAACCATGTCCTTGGGTCTTAGGGTGTAGCAACAAAGGAAGCAGAAGCTACTCATGCCGAGCTTAGGCTCCCACTCGTGTGTCACCGCAGAGCCACACCCATTACTGGAAGTGTCAGTGCATATTTAGCTGTGCCTGGTATTTGCGATTCTGCAGCTATTGTATTGCATCCTGTTTACACTGAACTAAGACAATTTGTAAGGATTTTAGCTGGTCTTTATTATATAGACCTGGGTGGAGGAAACTGGGCATTGGCAATATAATGCCAAGCGGTGGTTGAGTCCACCCAGAGACCCAGAACAATGGCACACAATGTTCTAAAGAAGAAGAAAACCTGAAAGTGGACGACTGCTGAGTTGTGTAGAGGCTGAACAACAGAGTTAATGGTCTGACATTAGAGAAACTGATCCTGTTGCATGCCAATTAAACAATGGGTGTGGTTTTTCTTGGCTTTCGTTGTGCCGATTTCTGGAGGAGCTACATCTTTCTGTGTTGCTTGGTGGGTTGCTGAGCTCGGTGGCGGGAGCTGATCTCATTCTGGCAGCCTCTAAAGCACAGCTGTACAGAAATGTGTGACTCAGTGGAGAGGAGGCGAGGGCAGCACAAGTATGCTCCTGGCTCCTATTGTCCCTTTGAGCTTTCAGGGACTCTGAAGAGTGAAAAAATGGATTTAGGCAATAGTCTCACCTTTTTTAATGTGTATTATGCTAACTGAGCCAAGTAAGAAGTACAGAAACAAAAATACAATCCATGTTGAATACGAAATGATTTAAGTTATAAAGCTGGGGGGGGGGGGGATCCTAGGGAGCATTTTAAAATTCTTTGCCTAAAAGAAAACCAGATTTAGATTAATTTGTTGTAAAAATTTCATTTTCTTTGCCTCTTTAATAAACTTTTGGAAGTGTAGATGTTATTATTATTATTTTTTTTTAGCAGAACTGGGGATTGAACTCAGGCCCTCATGCTTGCCGGGAAAGCACTTATTCCTCTGAGCCATCTCCCCTGCCACTCATTTCTTTGCCTCTTTTAACTATTTAAACTTTTATTATCACTATTGTAGTTCACAGTGCTTGATGTATAATATTAATAAAGGCCTGGTGGAATATCTTTAAGCTATACAACAATTGGATGTTGTCAACTTTTTTTTTTTTCTTCCCTCACATAAGTCTGTTGTCATTCTGAGATTCCCTTCGAGCAGTGATGGTGAGCCCTTCAGAGCTTTCCATAATTCCAATAGCCCACTGCAGCCCAGGTGCTGTAGGGTCTCCAGCAGTGCTTTAGAGCAAATAAAGGTATTTTTTTTCCCCTGAGGTAAGAAACGTATTGCATAATTTTGTATTTTGCAAAAACAAAAATTTCCAAAGTAGGACAGTCAGTCCATGATGAGAGACAACCCTGCACTCTCAGGATGTGAAGACATGAAGGGCAACAAGTGAGAGAGGGCGATGCAGCAAAAAGATAATGTTCGTTCTCGAGGCAGCTCTTGATGCATTTTATAAACAAAGAAAAGATGACTAAGAAATGACTAAGAGTAATTCATGCTGAGAAGGTGAAAATGTGCTGAGATAAATGTGGGCTGAGCAGAGTCTTACTGAAGGTGATTTTAAAAGAAAGGAGGAAGTTAGAATGCCCCGTATCATGAAGAATGGAACTGGGGTGCCCTTGGCAAAAACAAGGGCCAGCATTCTGCATCGCTTTTGAAGCTGCAGAGAGAAGATGGTTTCTCCTAGAGTCTAGGACCCTGAGGTGCAGATTCGGCAGCAGCCTGAGCCTGTGGGTGGAAACTGGCTTTCCACATGCTTAAGACTAAAACTACCTCCATGTCTGTCACTGTACACTAAGCTAGAGTCAAAATGGATCAAAGATCTCAATATTAAAACAGACGTAATAAGTCTTTTGGAAGAGAAAGTGGGTAGAAATCTTGAAGACATAGGTGTAGACAGGGAATTCTTGAACAAAAACCAAACTGCATGGGAAATGCTTCAAATAATCAACTTGTGCTATATATTACTAAAATGATTTTGCACATCAAAAGAAAGTCCCAACTCAGTGAAAAGAAAACCCATGAACTGGGAAAAAATTTAGCCAATTGTACCATAGACAAAGGTCTTCTATCTAGAATATACAAAGGCTTAAAAAAATTAAGCCCCCTGAATTCAAAGATCCAATTCCAAAATGGGCATCTGAGCTAAATACATATTTCCCCAATGAAGAAATACAAATTGCAAATAAATGTATATTCAAGACATATAAATTAAAACACAGATTTCACCCCACCTGGAGAGAATGGCTATCATAAAAAAAAATCAACCATCAACAAATGCTGGCAGGGCTGTAGGGGAAAAAAGAACCTTTCTCCACTGTTGGTGGGAATGCAGACTGGTTCAACCATCGTGGAAATCAGTGTGGAGATTCCTACAAAACCTAGGATTAGAAATCCTATTCGACCCAGCTATTTCCCTTCTGGGTATTTTCTCAGAAGAATTGAAAACATTATATCACAGCAAAATACGGATACCCATGTTATAGCAGCACAATTTGTCATAGCTAAATCTTGGAAAGAACCCAAATGCCCACTAACTGAGGAATGGATCAAAAGATGTGGTATTTTTATACAATGGAGTATTTATTACTCAGCTATAAAGAAAGATAAATTTGAGGCTTTTATAGGTAACTGGATGTAACTAGAGATCATAATCATAAGTGAAATGAATCAGACTCAAATGTGTAACTATTGTATTATCTCTCTAGTGAAAGAATCTGAAAGAGTAAATAAGATCCAAAAGGTACAATAGATATTGTTAAAAGGGAAAGAAATGGTTCAGAAAGAAAGAACTTCCATAGAGGAATAGAGAAAAAAATGGATGAAAGGACAAAAGAAAAATATATATATATCACACAAGATAGCTAAGGTAATTGTATTACTAATTTCTATCAGTTCATTGAAAGGAACAATCAGTGCTTATATTGTTTGATCAATTTTGCAGGCTGTCTTAGTTACTTTTCTCTTGTTGCTGAGACTAAATACCCAACATCCAAAATTAATGAAGGAAAGGTTTATATAGCTCACCTGTGAGTGGATTTCAGTCAATACTCAGCTGGCTCCAAGGCAGAGAACCACATGGCAGAGGGCAGCTGGTCATGGTGGTGGGAAAGAGCAAAGAGCAAACGGAGGAGCAGTGGTGAGGCAGCTAGCAAGCCTGTCTTCCCTCCTTAATCTGTACGCAGATTATCCACACCAGAGTGTGTGTAGTACTCACACCCATAATCCCAGCATTGGATATGAATGAGTCATAAACTCTAGAAGCCACCCCAATGACTGTATGAGGTTTTGAGGGGACAACTAGACCATAACCCGTGCCTGTATCTGGTAATTTGGGGAACTACTTTGAAGAAAACAATAGGTAATATAATAACATCGTTAATTTCCTATCATCTTGTTTTGAAACTCTTTATCATTTTTATTTTTTTAGAATTCTCTTTAAAATCAATGAAAGTGGAACAGTTCCAACATGCTATTATGGCAGCATTTATCTTTCTGCCCAAGGAATGGTACTACCTCATTCTAGTGCTCTCTGTGAAAAGCATTTGTTAATGGAGTACATATATCTCAATTTTTCCACATGGAGGACAATGCCAATGGCAGATGGCAGGGGACATTGCTCCACATGAGTAAGCATTAGGACAGCTTAGGCCAGGGCATGGCAGGGGCTGCTATACTGATTTTCAGTAGGGCGACAGGGGTAGGAAATAGGTAGGGTTTAGAAAACTGTGGTGGCATTATAATTTCATATTTGGAAATAAATAAGAATTGATTTATATTAAAAATTATAGAGGTCTAAACTCTAGCTAGTGAGAATACACAGATTAAAGTGATTTATCATGAAGGTCAAGGATGCTGGGAGTATAGGGTACAGTTGTAATATTTGTAAATAGTGAAAGGAGTTTTAGGTATAAGAAAGTGATGTAACTGAAAAGACATGAATATGATAGAAAATGTAGATCCCAGATGGGGTAGCAGTGCATCGCTGTAATCTCAGCGCTGGAGAGACTGAAACAGGAGGATCACTAGAGTCCAAGCTGTGTAGTGAGACTCTGTACCAAATACAAGAAACAAAGAAAAGAAAAGAAAAGAAAAGAAAGAAAGAAAGAAAGAAAGAAAGAAAGAAAGAAAGAAAGAAAGAAAGAAAGAAAGAAAAAGAAAGAAAGAAAGAAAAAAGAAAGAAAGAAAGAAAGAAAGAAAGAAAGAAAGAAAGAAAGAAAGAAAGAAAGAAAGAAAGAAAATAAAGAGATCACCCAGGGCGGCCAGATTCTGAAGCTACCCAGAGCACAGGCCCAGCATGTGAGTGAGACCACCTGGGCCACCAGATCATTTTCCAACCCGGAGCACAGGCCCAGCGTGGAACCCTTCAGCAGAACTCCTTGCAAAAAGGCTAGAGGCAAGACCCAGCCAGCTGATTCAGGAGCAGAACATCTTGCCAGAGTGACACAAAGGGTTCACCTGCAAGGCTGCAGCGGAAAGAAGTGGAGCACAGCAGCCAGACCCAAGGCACACCCACCTGGAGGAGTCTGAACTTCATAGATCTGGACCTGGTGCTAAGGTAATAACTCTATCTAAGCTCTACACCAAAGCGTAAAAGTCAGTGGTATACAAAATGACAAAGGGATGGAACAAAAGCAATCTCAGGCCCCAAGTCCACCCAGTACAAATGCAGAAGACACTAGTATAGAGAAAATTGAAAATCACACTCCTGAAATCTCTTAAATAATAGTGTTGGAAGTGAAGAAACAACTGCAGAAAGGTATAGAAGAAATCAGATAAGAAATAATTTCTGAAGTAAAAAAAGTAGTAATAACTATAAGCAAAGAAGTACTAAGCACTCCTAAAGAATACACTGATTAAAAAAAAATAGAGCAGAATATAAAAATGATGGAACCCCTGAATAAGCAATATAGGAAAGAAATATAATGCATGAAGCAGATCCAAAGTGCTATACAGGAAATTAAAGCCTTAATCACAATCTGGCAAATCCATTTGAGTGAAAGGGAAAATAGTATCTGTCCTTAAAGACGCCATTGCAGCTAGTGAAAAAGTAAGCAAAGATTTCTTAAAAACAACTAGGATGCAGGAAAAAATAATTCAATATCTGTAAGATGATGCAGAGATGAATGTGAGACTAATAGGCATCAATGAGAAGGAAGGAGTCAATACAAATGATATAAAAAGAATATAGGCAGAAGTAATAGCAGAAAACTTCCTAAATATGGGGCAACAATCTGACATTCAAGTAACTGAAGAATATAGAACTCCAAATAACATCAAACCAATTAAAAACACTCCAAGACATATAATAATCAAGATCCCAGAAATTCAGCACAGGAACATATACTAAAAGCCGCTAAAGAAAAGAAACAGATCACATTTAAAGGAAAACTCATCAGAATAATGGCAGACTTCTCTTCACAAAACATCAAGTCAAGAAGAACATGGAGCAAACTTCAAGTCTTGCAAGAAAATAAATTCCAACCCAGACTGATATACCCTGAAAACTCTCTTTCAAGTATAATGGAGAAGTAAAACACTTCCATGACAAAGAACAACTAAAAAATTTCATGATGACAAAGCCAAGCCTACATAGACTACTAAATGATGTTCTAGAGAGGGAGCAAATGAACAGAACCCCATGAACAAGAATAGAAAGAACCCACCAAATAGGACAAACAATTAAATACAGGATAATATGATGTATACACTAGTACTCTTTCAATTATTCTTTTGTGTACAGCAGCAAACTATTTCTATCAGCACACTCTACAAATGGACTTCTCTTGCACCCTATGGTCATGATTCCATATGGGTCTACAGGGTGGATTTCAAGGAAATTGCTGTAGCTCAGTCCCACAAGTGACACCTGGCCATCAGTAAGTGTCATGGTCATTATCCATGCCCACAATACACTAGAACTTTGTGTGAATCCTATCCCCAAACTGGCAGAAGTGATGGTCATTTATTTGGCATTCCAGTATTTATCTTATGTTTTAGTCTTAGTATTTCTTAACTATCATGAAAACTTATTCTTAGTTCAATGATTTTGAAACATTTAATTTTTAATTAATTAGTATTTAATTTTTTGAATATTGCTTAATTTTAATTTTTGTTTTAAGATTTATACTATATCTGTGAACTAAAATTTATGTAAAATTTATGTATGATATCTTCTTCTAGTATCAGAAACTTTAAAAAGTATATTTCCATTTTCTGTTCACTTTATATTACTTCTTCCCTGTCTTTTATACACACACATATATATGGAAAAAAAATACATGTATAACCTGACATAAGATTGGTACTATTTCATAGAAATCTTCAATAAACTTTTAAATAAGGGTTCATCTAATATATTTCATATAGTCCTGCATAACTATCACTTTGAGAGCTCTTTCTTGTTCATCCAGGAGCATACTGCAACTTCTCATGCCTTTCGAATTATGCTCTTTGTTATTTTCTATATGCTATGTCTGGAGGTATTAAAATATTTTAAGTTTGTATAACTTGAAAATATTTTACTTTTAGTTTTCAAAGGTATGTTTGCTAATTATAAAATTTAAAGAGGATAGATCTTTTTTTCTTTCTGTCAGTCCTTTAATTAGTCTAGTTTCTTACACACTTGGTCCTTTTTTCTTTCTAATGTGGAATAAGATGCTATTTAATTTTGTTCTTCATAGCTAATATTTTTATGTATATGCTTTAATCATTTTTTTATTTATAATAAGTTTGGACAATTTCATTTTTGTGTATCTTGGTATGATTTTATTTTAATTTCTTGTGCAAAAGGTTCATTTTTCTTGGATATGTGGTATTATAGGTTGAACTAAATTCAGAAATTTTAAATCTTTAAATATTTATTGCCTACTCCTTTCTACTTTGAGAATTCTAATTATATGAATATAAAAAAGGAGCGGTTTATGCTTACAATTCTTGCTTTTACACTGATTTTTTTCCTCTGTTGAATTTCTTATAACTTCTTAGTTATTTTTTTTAAACAAAACTTGCACATTTATATCTGTTAATCTGAAAAACTAATTTGCACATAGCATCATGTGATACAGCAACCACTGTTGGATTCCTATTACTTTGTTTAGTGAAATCTTGTACCATGTATAATGCTGTTTCTTCTGTCACTATTTTGTACTCTTTAAAAATAATAATAAAAAATAAAAAATTTAAAAGAAAGAAAGGAAGAAAAGAAGAGAAGGGAGGGGAAGGGAGGGGAGGAGAGGGGAAAAGAAAGGAAAGGAAAGGAAAGAAAAGAAAAGAAAAGAAAAAAAAGAAGAAAAAAATGTGGATTCTGCCTGGAGAAAAAAAAAAAAAAGGAGCAGTCCATGCTCCAGGCTGACTTTTAATAAATTGGGAATAATCATATCTACTCATAGAGCTAAGTGATCATATTTTTCCTTTAAAACAAAGAAATAAATGTGATAATACTTGAAGTATCAGGCACACGAGCTCCTCATGAACTCATTCTTTCCTACTCTTCCTATGTTCCCTCTTACTCTGTATCATTTTTTGCTGTAGATTTTCCATGTAGCATGTAACCACACTCAAGAATCAATTGAAAACTAAAATTAAGCCACCTTCATTCTCCTTCCACTCCTCCCTGGTGACCAAGCTGAGTCTCTTCATGGTTAAACCTTTTAGCTTACACCAACCTCCTACTCTTCAGGGTCCATTCAAGCATCCACTAGACCCATCTATCTCTTCACTCTCTCACTTGAACTCAGGCCCTTGCACTTGTCAGGGATGCACTTATTCCACTGAGCCAATCTCCTCCACCCTCTCTGCACTCTCAATTAATGAGTTTAATCAGCCTTTGGGATTTTTGCCCTGGGCCTAATCTTTAGGAGCACTGCTGTCATATTTATTCTTTTTTTTTTTTTCTTGGTACTTGGGATTGAACCCAGGACCTTGTGCTTGCCAGGCAGGAACTTATGCTGCTGAGCTACGTCTCTGGTGCTATATTTATTTTGACGTAGCGTCTTCTGCACATTTAGTTTCCCTTGCCTGCCTTTCATGCCAGTAGCAGCCCTCTCCATTGTCCCTGCCTGAAGTCTCTTGGAGAATTCCATCCACATCAGCCATTTCAACAGCTCTTTCACTGAGAGAGACTCACAGGAAGTGCAGGTTTGGGGCTTACCACCAGTCCCTCAGCTTCCACGTCTGTGTCATCTCAGATCTCCTTTCTGAGAAGCAGAAACATGCGTCCTCATTTCTCCTTGGGAAATTTCTATGGGTACACATAAGGCCCCCAAATTTGAGATTGTCAAATTGTGGTGAGCCTGTCATTTCTACCAGCCTGCCCTGCCCTTGCCCCTCCCCTCCCATGGCTGCTCTCAGGGTGGTGCTGAGCCTCCAGTTTCCTGAGCCAAGCACCTCTCTCTCCCTCCTCCCTCCCACCAGCCTGATATCAGCCTGACCCTCATCTCATGCTCCTGAGTGCTTCTCTGACTTAGTCTCATACCTCTCAGCTTTATCTACCATATGGCAATGCTGCAGGCACGGCATTCCATGCTTTCAAGCTCTAAACGGGCCTCTGACTGAACTCCAAATTCTTTAATGGTGCAGATAGCCCCCTGCTCTTCAGGATCGCCTACCACACATCCAACAGGGACACTAGTACCTGTCGGTTTGTAATGATTTGCAGTTTAAGAAGGCTTCTCCCTCTTGCAGGCCTCTAGGCCCCTGGACATGTTCATTTATCTGAATTTCTCTTCTTCACTTGGATAACCCCTACTAACTTTAGTACTTATTTTGAGGGTAATTCTCAAAGATGCCTTCAGCAAACTCTGCTTTGTCTGGGTCGAAATATCCAGACTTTTATTTTTTTTCATAGCAATCTGTTTCTTTGTTTGGTTCTTTTGTTTTATGAAGCACTCATATCCTATGCGATGACTGCCGGAGCGCTTGCCTGTGTGTCTAGTCCGGGAGAACGCAAACCACATCTTTCGTCTTACGATTTGTCACGGCACCCACAGAAGGTGTCCGCATTTGTGAACACAGTGTCTTGTAAGGCAAGAATCCCTTAAGATAGAGAGTGGTGGTGGCATTGTGAGTGGAAAGAAAAGTACTGTCCACAAGCTCTTAGCTCAATGAATCACATTTTTATCCAGTGATACTGTTAATAAGAAAAAAAAAAAAAAAACCTCTTGTGGGAAATGTTCAAACAACATCTTCTCTCTGAAAAAAATTCACATAAATATTTAAAACAACTCTGGAGCCGCATAGCACTACAAGTGTCACAAGGTATGAATGCGCGAGAGTGCTAACATCTGGTTAGAAGAGCAATATGTTTTACTGTGTGTATTAAGATGCATTGCATAACTAAGCTTGTCCACATTCCTAACTAGAAATTTGTTATTTGAAGCAAGATGAAACCAAAACAAGCCCTTTAAACCTAAACACAGGCTTGTTGAGGAACAACAATGAAAATTTGTTTATCTTTCAAGTCCTAAAAGAGGATTTAAGTAATTTTTCACTGTTTTAAATGAGTGTGGTGATCTAACAGTGGTTTATCACAAGTAAAATAGGGAGATAGCTCAGTGGTTTAAGTGCCTGCCCCCAAGCACAAGGTCCGGAGTTCGATCCATGGTATAAGATAATTATCTATTTTTTATATTTAATTTTCAATAATTAATAAAACAATATCCAATTCAGAGAATTTTAAATGTTTTCATGTACTCTAAGTGAGCAGCACATATAATACATATTAGAAGAAATTCATAATGCATACTCATTTATTGTTACACTATTTAGAAAAGAAAATAAGAATGTAACATAATCTCCTCATTTTTGATTCTTTGAATGTCTTCTCTTCTGTCCCCAAAGTGCAGACTCCAGCAACTATTAATAAAAATGGTGGGCCTGGGAGATGGCTCAGTGGAATAAGCACTTCCCTGGCAAGAGCAAGGGCCTGAGTTCAATCCCTGGTTCCTTAAAAACAAAACAAACAACAACAAAAAAAATTAAAAAATATTAAAATGGTGTTCAAAATTCTTTCTGAATGCAATAGGATTGGGATGCAAGAACTTTAAGATTAAAATGCAAAAAATTCAATTTTTCTCTGGTGACTTCGTTTTTCAGTCCTCGAATGTGTTACTTAAAACTTCCTCTTCACGCTTTCACATACAGCTCATGGCAGCACACCACGCCCGCCACAGCTCTTTGAGCTGCCCTCTCTATGCCGTCTGATATGCCACCATCTCACACATTCATGGGCTTCTTCAAGGCGGCACTGTCAATTTTCTACTCTAAAACAATACTGCTAACGTTCAGAAATTGCTGAAAGTAACAACTTTCAGTGTTCTACTGCTGCTCACATTGGCCACATAATCCAGCGCTTTATTAATAACTTTCAATTTCCTACTCTCAGTTAAACTGAACTCTCTCCTAGACAAGCATTTTCCTAAATCAGCACACTTAAGCTACTTTTCCAAAAGTTATTACCATTCTGAAACAACTTTTTAATGACATACTATAGTTCATATTTTCTTCCTCACAGAATTCATGCCTGTTCTTCTTTCTGCTAAAAATATATTTGATATATTCTGCGCAAAATAGTGAGTTCTGTATATGAATCTTGCTGTGAAAAAGTTTATAATTCCTAAAAACAAAACATTACACAGCAGAGGAAGAAACATATTAAAGCCTAACTTTTCACATGAGAAATTGAGAATGTTCTTGAAGCTCAAGGAATATGTTCCTTCAAAGCCCTCAGAATGCACTTTAGTCACCACTGAATACGTCAGAGCAGAGGTCAGTGAGCAACACACTTCCTGTTGTCTTAGCAGGCAGAAGTGCATTGAGAGTGCCCCGAGCACTGGAGGCTGGCAGCAGGGGCAGAACGTGACCCAAGCGGGTGGCCTTGGGAAGTCACCATCCCCATTAAGTCTCAGTTGAAGCCTCTGTGAACTACACATAAGTCCTGCTTGTTTACTTAGTATGGACTTAGTGACATCATAAAAATACTTCAAAGCTTTTTATAAAATATAATGTATATTAATCACTATAAGTAATGTTTTCATTTGTGTGACATTTTAGAAAAATTAAAACTATAGGGATGGGGCTGGGGAGATAGCTTGGCAGCATAAATGCCTGTCTGGCAAGAGCAAGGATCCAGGTTTGATCCCTTGCCCCATATGTCTTTCTGCTCAAACCCTGTTGTCCACAGAACCAGGTGTGGTAGTGCATGTGCTGGAGAGGCTGAGATAGGAGGTGCTCGAGACCAGTCTGGTGGCTACAAAAGTGAGAACAAGGCCAGCACAAAGTGCGTAGCAAGACCCTTTCTCAAATAAATAAATGAAAGAAAAAAGTATATATGGACAGAAACACACAGGACATAGAAAGTGGGAGAAAAATTGATGGAAAGTGGTAATGATACATTGTAAGAAGTCATGGGAAGGCTCTGTTTCTGTACTGTAGTGATGTTTTCTGCCTGCATACATTTATTAAAATACATTGATTGCACACCTAATGACTTTTTACTATGTAAAGTATACCAGTGAGCCTGACTTTTAAAGAATAGACTTATATAAAATAAATAGTAAACAAAACTGATGAATAATAGAAAAAAAGATGTGCAGTGAAAAGGTCACGAAGTTTTCCTGGAGTGGGTTCCTCTGACCTTGGTCAGAAAATAGTTTCTACTTCAGCTGGAAGAGAAGACAGAAACTAACGCTGGCTAGAGAAGTCCCTGGTGTTGCTGTCCAGCGATATTATAGTATTATTGGTCTACATTTCACTCACCCGGCAGCTGCTTTAATGCTTTGGAGGCATTTTTCTAAGAGATGTTAAGCATCTTAAGTACCAGAGGATCCGATTCTCAGGAATCCTCTGCTTCCAGCTCTGTATTTGGTCTGGGAGCAGAGAAGAAAGTGAAAAAGAAGGACACTCACACAGTGGATAGATGGAAGACTTTGGTGACTTCAGTATGAAAACTGTGTATATTATTTCTGCCTGTCCTTTGTCAGCCAGAACTTGTACAGGTCTGTCAAGCCACTTGGTGATATGACTTAACCTGTGTTCTCAAGTGAAAAAGAAGATAAGTTTGCTAAACATACAACAGTTGGCCACAGGTATGGCATGAGAAGACTGTATACAGAGACTGTATGTAGGAGTTTGGTGTGGGTGTAGGAAGCCGGGAAGATTTGTAAGGGATTGTGGGGGAAGTAACATCAGACCCAAGGCCAACATCAGGGAATGTGTGTGTCCACAGAAGGACGAATTGGACTTAGAGATGTCTCTGGAACAGAGGATGCTGACTGCCCCCACAAATGTGTGTTGAGGATGGGCCATCATTAAGTCTGTCCTTTATTGTTTATAAACATTATAAATTTTGCATTATTCTCAAAAAATTGCAGGAGATTCTTTTCTTCCCCCTTTTCATTGACTTTCCATGAAAATTCAAAGCTCTATACCCCATAAAAGGAATACTTTCTTTCTTATTTTATTCTTTTATAAGGGAGAGGATATTAATAAGTTATTAACAACAATGGAAAGGAAGCCACAGGATTTCTTTCAAAAATTCTCTTTGTTATCCAGTGAGGCAGCTAAGGATAGAGTCTTACAACCTGTGCTCATAGAAATCACAGCAATGGACCAGGGAGATGGCTCAGTAGAATAAGCACTTCCCTGGCAAGCACAAGGGTCTGTGTTCAAGCCCCAGTTCTGCAAAAAAAAAAAAAAAAAAGAAAGAAAGAACAAGAAATATCATAGTAATGTGTACAGCTAATGTTGAAGTATGGAATGGCAGGCTGTGATTGCAAAGAAAAGCAATTAGGTCTAGTTTGTTTTTCCTCTCTGTAGGTTTTATTTTTCATTTCTGCACAATTTCCTCTTACCACTAAGCTCCTGTGTCCTGCCTCAATGTCTCTAACTGCTTCTTACCTTGAGGCCATCTGCCAATGAAGCGCAGCTAAGCCAATTTGATGATCTTCATTACACTGGCATTCACTCCCTCTCACTTTTAAATTGCCTTCTGACTGCCTCGGAATCCAATTTTAACTATTTTATTGACTTCCAGGCAACTTTTCCACCATTCTGGAGCTACTTGCATCAATCACAAGAAGATATTTCACTTCTCCATATCTTCATGTCAGAATCTCTCTTAAAACTTTCATTTTGAAAATCCTCCAATTGTGCTTTTGTTCATATTTTTACTCAGCTGGGTATGTCTGGAAATAAGTTTATTCTTCACCATCTCACTTTTCTAAAAATGAGGAACTGCTCATATTTCCTGTGAGATTTTAAAAGAAAGGACTGATTGAATATTCAAATACTCTTTCTTTTCTTTTGTATTTTCTGACCAGAGTCCATGAACTATGGATATAGTAAATGTTTTACTAAATTTAGAAGATAATTTTGATTTCTTCCCTGGAAGGATGTCACTCTAACTTTCTCCTAGCATCTTGGATACATAATTTGATTTGGGAATTTTTTTTTTTTCTTGCTTGTTTATTTTTTATTACAGATTCCATTTTTGATTGATCCAATTTTTCATTACTAGAAAAAATAATCTAAATTTTTTATTAGTTGTAAGGGTAAAAAGTACCTTTCATTGATATTACTCATTATTATGGAATTATAATAATGGTATTTCAATATTATTTTCCATTTTGACAAAACAAAATCTCCATATAAAGTAATGCACTGATTTTTTACACTTAATTTTGCAACTGAGATGAAAAATATGATTGTATAAAATAAAAGAATAATTATTAGGGCCTATTTCGTTTCAGAATTAATAGGAATTGAGTCTCTTAAACACAAACTGTGTTCAACATTTTACATGCAAAGAAATATGAAATTCTTGAAGCTTTTATTAGGATAATATTTTTTCTTTTGGTGCCAGGAATTGAACTCATATTTCAAACCCTTTAGAACCTCTGCACTTTTCCTTATCTGAACAATTTTGAACTTACAATTTGAAAGACTGATGATCACTTTATAAGCTTACTAAAAATATCTAGCATGTATGCTAATTGTAGAAATAAGAGGGAAAGACATAGGAAAACACCCCACATTTTGTAAATAAATGGAAAAACATTTAAATATTTAGCCTCCACCTAACTTTTTCTCTGTGTTATTTCGTACTTTTTTAAAACCATCATAGTATAACTCATTCTATATCTGAAGAAAAAGATATATCCACACACTGTTACACTGAAGTAAAAATTTTCTGTTGACTACCCTAGGAGTATGTGGAGGGATGTGGCAATAATTTCAAATGCCGCATTTAAAAAATCATTTGCCTGTTTAGAAAAGAGGGGGAGAAAAGATGATCCATGTAGAAATTTGATGGAACTACAGTTGTATATTATGTAGAGATATGCTTTTCAAATATACCAAAGTCTTGGAGCCAGCAAGATCAGTCAGTGGGCTAAAGCACCTGCTTAGGCAAGCTCAGGCAAGTATAGGGACCATGGTTCAATCCCTAGCACAGCATGACACAGTAGCCTCGCCCCAAACGGTGGCTGAGCTGGCCACAGAAAAAGAAAAACACACACCAAAAATAAAAAACCAAGGTCTTGAAGTTACATTTAAAGCTCATTATTAAAGACATACAAAAATGTGTTTTATTTGAAATTTCAATATTTAATATAAAGAGATTTGCATAAGCCAAAGCCATCTTTGCTAAAATTAAGTACAAGTAATTTCTCTTACAACTTTTATATAATTGATTTAATTATAACACTTAGTCTTTAAAGAACAACCTTTTCATGCTTCTAAATATTATATATGTTACATGCGACATTTCTTTCCGAGTCCTCTAAAGCTCTATGTGATTTTGTTCTGATCAAGGCTATAATTATCAAGCTTGTGCAGAATAGTATTGTCAATAAGGCATGCCACTTGAAAAAAAGACTAATTCCTCTAATCCAAGTTGTGTCTCAAATCATATTTGTATAATAACTGTCAATAACTTAATGTAAAATATACAAAAACAATTGTATTAGTTTTGGACCAATCTCAAGTCTCTTTTCCATAAGGGATGCACTAATTTGCCTCCCACCAACAGTGTGTAAATGTTCCTTTTACTTTGCACCTGCACCAATATTTGTAATTTTTCACAATAGCTATTCTAACTGATGTGAAGTGATAAACACCTTGTTGTGGTTTTAAGTTGTGTTTCCCTAATGATTAGTTGTTTTGAAGATTTTTGTCATAGATGAGTTAGTTATTTGTATGATTTTGCAGGGGGGGGAAGGTTTGAAATACAGTCTCTCTTTCTAGTCAGGCTGGCTTGAACTTGCAGTGATCCACCTGCCTCAGCCTCCCAAATGATGGTATTACAGGAAGCACCCCCATGTCTTTTGTAAAGAAATGTCTACTTAGGTCATTTGTCCATTTTTAAAATCTGAATATTATAAAACCTTAGTTTGTAAGCGCAAGTAATTGTGGAAATGTGTTTGAATTCCAAAGCACTTGACCATCAAAGTGAATTCCCCCTAAGAAAAAACAAAAACTCAGATGATTCATTCCATAACCCAAAAGATTCATATAAAAATGATTACAATGTTGTAATATAGTACAAAATAATAAATAACTTACAAAATATAAAGAAAATAAATTAACTTCCATTTACCTTTGAAAACCTATGTGGCTGGTATGCAGCGAGAGCAGGGTTTGCAGGAGAGCTTTGACTGTCACTAACAGACTCATTGGTCTCTATGGGCTCAATGGAGTCCTTTTCTTTTTGTGCAACTTTTATAGGAATCACCCATTGCCACCTTTTAAGAATTTTGTGGAAATGTGAATTGTCATTAGATTCATTGCTCATGCTATCTCATCCTTATTCAGGTGGTAGTTTTAGTATAAAATTTTGTACTATTTCCCACATTTTACACAACTCTCTAATCTCCTTTGAAGTGAGGGGTGCCTCTGCGTTTTCCTCCTCTTCCTCCTCCTGCTCCTCCTCTTCATCTCCCTTCTCCTCTTCCTCTGCAAGTGAGATCTCCTCCATAACTTTTTGCTGTTAGGAGACGGTCACTCACAATCCCAGAGTAAGAGATAGACAGGGGGCAGGAAGTGAAAAGTGGGAGGGAGAGGAACAACGGTCTTAGCTGTGCTCTTCTGATATTTGGAATCATATAGTACTTAGAATGCAAGATGTTGCCCATCTATCAAGTTAAAATTGATTAGAAATACCTTCTCTGCTTGTGGATCACTTTCAAAACAAGTCATTCACAATTTAATGTGTTACTGTATTAGTTTCCTTGATGGGATTTTTTTTTTTTTTTTTTTTTAGTTTCATACATGGCATATTTAGGCCTTATAAGATATATGGCCTACAGTTTTTTTCCATCTTCTAGATTTTCTCATTGCTCCACTATATCCTTTGTGATGAAGAAAGTTTTTAGTTCGATGTATACCATTTGTCTATTTGTGCTTTCATATCTTGGGCTTTGCCATTTGGTATCTTTGTCAAAAGTCAGGCGACCGTAATTGTACAGATTGATCTCTTGGCTCCCTGTTCTGTTCTCTTGGTCCATGTGTCTATTCTAATTCTAGTGCCATGCTGTTTTAATTACATAGTTTGTGATATGGTTAGAAGCCAGATAGTGTGATAGTTTCAGCTGTGCTCTTTCTATTCCATCACATTAACTATTTGGGGACCTTGTGATTCTATATATGTTATGATTGTTGGTGTTAGAATTATGGGAAACCGAGGCATCCAGAGTGCATGCTGAAAGCCAGAGAGTCAGAGATAAATAATTTCACATACTAGGTATTGATGGTGGAAAGACATGGGCTAAACTAGAGAAGTCCGGAGTGCTGAACAAGGCACTGATTGCACCTTCTGCAAGTGACTGGCCTAGCACTGCTCCATCTACAAATGGCAGAATGGAGACAGTAGTGCAGCATCCTGCCTCTGCACAATCCTGTGCTAAACAACCATTTCCACACTCGAAAAGTAATAGACAATGCTGTTGAAATTTTACTTAAGAATTTCATATGTACAACTCTCTATCTAATTTCATGGGCAAGCCCTTCCTTGTTGCGAGCCATGGCAGTTGGTACGGGCTTTCCACCTGATGGCCTTTGGCATCCTCTGTAGGCTTGGGGGAGTGCACTCTTAGGTGTTCCAGGGAAGTTTGGGAAGGAGTGGTCTTCGGGTCTCTGTCAAGTGTCTCTCCTCTTCCACTCTGACACTTTCCAATTCCTGTCCACCATGGACCAAGCATCTTTGCTTTCCCATACCCTTCAGCCACAGTGTCACTGCTTTGGGGCCAGATGGCCATGGACTTAAACCATGAGCAAATTAAACATCTCCTCCTTTAAGTTATGGGTGCTGGGTTTTATGTCTCAGCAAGGACAAAGCTGACCAAAATGTACATAGCCCAAGGTTAAAGACATCTTAAAAAATTGCCATTCCCTCCTTTAAGCTCATGAGATAAAGTTTAATAAGCAAGGGATGGGGGAGGAGAAATAGTAAATAGAATTATATTTTCTACCAATGGAAAAAAAATCAAAACAAAGAAAAGCCAGAGAAACCTTTTATAAGAAGCAACAGCTTGTGTAACCCTGGCAACTGTGAAAGTTACTTTGCAGATAACCAGTGAAGTGGCAGGATATAAATCATAACATGCTGGATTAGTCAGAAAAAAAAAATAACAAGATATACATCATTGGTAGGATTTATTACGAGGAACTGACTCACATGATTATAGAGGCTGACAAGTCCCACAATTTGCTATCTACAAACTGGAGACCCAAGAAAGCCAGTGGTATAATTTCAGTCCAAAGGTCCTGGAATCAGAGGACTTGCTGGCCCAAAGAAACAACTCAAGCATACAGGCAAGGAGAAAAAAAGTGCAATGGGGCAGAATTCCTTCTTCCTCTGTATTTTTTTTGTTATTGTTGAATTTGGGATTGAATTCAGGTCTTTGTGCTTGCCAGACAAGCACTTATTCTACTGAGCTATCTCCCCAGCCTTTCCTCTGCCTTTTTTGTTCTACTCAGGTCCTCAGTAAATCCACATGATTGGAGTAGTCAATCTATGCATACCTTTCTGAGTCCACAGTTTCAAGTTATCTAGAAACACCTTCATAGACCACCCAGCAATGATGTCTATTCTAAGTATCCCCTGTCAAATCGATAAATAGAATTGACATTCACACACACTCATTGGCATGCAGAGTAGCATTTCTAAGACAATTAAAAAATATTTATTTATTTGATACAGGGTCTTTCTGTGCAGCTCAGACTTATAGTGATCCTCTTATCTCAACTTCCTCAGGGCTGGGATTAAAAGTGTGCATCACTGCATACCTTGTTCTATGGCCAGCATGGCATGTGGTGCTAGAGATCAAATTTGGGTTCTTGAGCTTGCCAGGCAGGCACTTAGACTGCTGAGCTATCTAACTGACCCCTCTAAGACAATTTTTTCTAGTGTTCTTTACTTAAAGATCAGAGTAATCTCCATTCATTCATCTCATTTCTCTTGGATCATGGGCAATTTACAGCTATGCCCATAGAGAAGGCATATCTATATCTAGCTGTGTCTAATCCATATCTATCTATATTTATCCATATATATCTATATCATCCATATCTATACCCACATTCATATTCATCTGTGTGTAGCTAGAAATTCTGAAGAAGAAGTCACATGTACTAAAACACCCAAATATTTGTAAACTAAACTTGCCTTTTTTCTGTGGACCTTAGCTGGTAAGTAGGCACGTTTAAACTTTGACTTGAGCTTGTGGACAGGCACTTAGGCTGCTGAGCTATCTCACTGACCTCTCCAAAGCAATGTTTTGTGTAGGGGTTTGCTGGTCAGGATTCTTCAGAGAAAGAAAACCATTAGGACATATGCAATTACAAAGGGGACTTTCTGATTTGACTCACATGTTCAGAAGTGAGCGAGGCACTAGCAACTCAGTCCAAGAAGCCAGAGGCCAAACGTGGGGACCATCAAGATCAGTAATGTAATTAATCCCTGTTGGAGGAAAGAACCCAAAAGTTGATCAGGGGACTTATTTAGAGAATAAAGAACTGACACAGTTTTCTGGAAAAGTTGGATATTTTAGGAATTGTATTTCTAATCTTAAATAAAATTTATTTCTAAATTTCACATCTCATGGGAAAAGCTACCACTAGAAAATGCACTCACTTTGGAAGGGGAAATGAACACGACAAGTTTGCTCTTTAATTTCCCAGTCCTTTTGGGCTGCCAGTCTACGAATGGTGCAGTCCATGGCTACGGTGGGTCTTCCCCAACTCCATTCACCACACACAGCAATCTTCTCTGGAGAAATGCTCCTAGACATATCCAATCGTCTAGCCATCTCTTAATCCAGTCAAGTAGGCACACAAAATTAATCCTCATGAATATAGCAAGAGAAAGAGGGAAATGACAGATAGAAATCTACACTGTGGAACTGAGACACAGCAGCCTTGACGCCTGTGAGCTCCAAACAACCCCAAAGACCAAGAATATTCTTACTGAGTGGCCTGTGTGTCATTCTATGGACACTATTGCATCGCATATGCATGATTTCCACTCACTATAGGTACAGTCTCTATGTCTGTGTGGTCATTTGTATGGCAATTGAAACCTTGAAAACACTTTCAGTGAGTTATGAAATTGATGAAATATTCAATCAGTTGTGAACTCAGATTTGCTTTGTCCATTTTTCCAAATTTAAGTTTAACTAATATTAATTGTTTTTTTCATCTTGTTTGTTGTTGTTCTTTTGTAATCTAGGCTTATTTTTTGTGGAACTGGGGATTGAACACAGGCCCTTGCACTTGCCAGGGAAGTGCTTATTCTACTGAGCTATCTCCTCAGCCCCAAGTTTAACTAATATGACAAGTCTGTGTGACTGGACTTTGATAGACTCCTTGCTAATCTATAGTACATTGGATAAATGAGACCAAAAAACTCTAATTTCTTTTTCCTCTAACAACATCTCAGATTCTGTGATGTTGTTCTCTTCATTTCTCTACATATTTCATTGAGAAAGGTCTTTGGATGGTTTTTGTGAGGAAACAAATTTTGTAAGTAAGGTTTTATGTTCCTCTAACAATATCTATTTTAGTACTCTATGAGGATTGGGATCTGTATGAGTGTTAGAATAACAATGACAAACCTCCATAAAATTCTGAAACTAACCCGTAGTCATATTCCTGGAGATTATGAAGCAACAAGGGCAGGTCTATGCCTGGAAATCTGTGTTTTGTAAAATTCAAATGAGTCTAGTAATCTTTCAGATTTAAGAAAACAGAGGTGAAACAAAACAAAACATCCTACTTGTCTGTAAAAGGTTTGAGTTCTACCACCAAGTAAAACACTTGATGGCCATGCAGTAGCAGATATGTGACTTCAGTTCTCTCGGGCTTCTTTTACTAGATTTATAAAGTGAGCATGAGACTCTCTCTTCCTTTGATCAGCCCCTTTCCACTGCAAGAAAACAGAGACTTAAGCAAGTTACCTGAACAGACTGGGACTACTCTAGCTACCCCAGTCCTTGTCCTCATGAGCCAAAGCTGTCTCTTCAGTGGTTCCTCTGCTTCCTTCTGCTCCTTCAAAATTTTAATTCCACAAAAAAATAAAAGAAAGAAAGGCGATACAATACAAAAATGTGGGGAATGATGTTCATTTGTAGTTCAAATATGGAGGCATGTGTTATTTAGCATGTTCCAGGCCTTCTATTATTGCTGCTTCTCTGTCTCTGTGTCCTCCTTGTGATACTGGCTTTGTCCTCCAAGAGGTTTTGAAAACTCTGAAAAATACTCATCCCAAATATCCATCTCCATGGTCTATTGCACTGTCCCAAACCTCAGTTATTTTTAGAAGGTATGTTTTTATTTTTTTACATTTTTATGGGTTTTATAAATTAATTTTATTGAGAAACAAATAGCAATGGGACAGTTTCAAAACAGTTCAGTAGGACAATTAGAATAATTGATACATTTCATATTGTTGTCTTCATAGTGGTTGTTCATAGTACAAGATGCAGAGATGATATCCTGTCCAAACACTATTAGTACAAATCTTTGTTCTCATTGATTTAGGAGAAAGTAGCTGTATATGTATCCTAACTACTTTGTATGTACAATGCAAAATGGTCAGAAGGTATGTTTTTAAATAGACAATTTTTGCTAAGAATGGGGAAAGAAATACGTGTGTTTTTTGGCTTCTGTTAATATAGCTCTTTGGATTTATTTGGGCAGTTTCTGATGGTTAAGCAAACAGCAAGAGAGAATTGAGAGCGGGGATAACAGGTCAGGTGCTATTGAATTGGAAGGGAATGGGAGTGGAGCTGCCTATGTATCCCCAAGAGCTGTGGAAACAGGAAGCAGCAGTGAGAGAAGGTAGCACCACAAACAGAGCCTGTCTCTAGCACAGGAGTTATTCTAATCCTGGCTGCCCCTAATCACAATCCTTTCTGAAGTCATTTAATTCATTGGCAAAGCAAAAATGCAAACCAACCAACAAACAAACTCCAACAGATTACTTTAAAAACAATATCCTTTAAGTCTGAAGTTTTAAAGCTTGCTGGCAGCAGTTCTTCCATTTCCACCCTGCCTGAATAGGAAAACAGGAAAGTAGCCAATCAGAGGGAAGCAAGTAGAGTGGCCCTTGGGGAAGCCAGAAGCACATTTGACAGCTACTTCCTGGTCACAGGCAGCACTGATTCAACACTGGTGCTCTGCTGAAGCGCTCAGGTCTCCTGGAAGCTGGTTATGCCTGTCCTCCCTGTGTCTCACGCATGTAGAGACTAACACTACAGGTAGCTCGCAGGACATTTATTCAGCTGCTGGCCATGAAAGTAATCTTGGGACATCTGAAAAAATCTGTTACGCCCCATATCAGTGAGGAATTTTATATCACAAATGTAAAAGTGATATTAAATTGTTAAAATGATGCAATTTAATTTTAAATGGAATGAATCTTAATAGGTAAAGCATGTTGGCTGCAGTTTTTTTCAGCCAGACATTGGATGCATAACAATTACATTGTGATTTGAAAATTTCATTTGCATTGCATATAGGGGTTGTTCTTGAGAGCTTTTAGATTTTGGAAAAATAAGGACTTAATTAGTCCTTGGTTTTCTAAACTCCTACAGTACAGTGACTTCTTCCATGTCAGAAGTTCTGAGCAACTATTATGATTTTAGTGCTTTATTCTTTTGGAAAGGAATAATACAGAAACTTTAATTCCAGTTGCAGACATAAAACAAATAGTGTTAAGATAATTATTAAATATTGAAAATGTGCGACCAGAGAGACAGCTCAGCGGTCTAAGCTCCTGCCATACCGTGCTGGCCCTGTGCTGAGCTGGGCATTGCATCTGGGTGTGGAGGCGCATGCCTGCAATCCCAGCGCTGGGAGGCTGAGACAGAAGGATCACTGCAAATCTGAGCTGCGTAACAAGACCCTGTAGCAAATACATAAAAGACTAAGAAATGAAACTAAAAAAAAAATATGTAGCATGTTGGCACGTGTCTATAGTCCCAGTACTCAATAGGCTGGGGCAGGAATATTGCTGTGAGTTCAAGGCCAGCCTGGGTTTCATAGTGGCTTCAAATCCAATCTGAACTATAATTTGTCCTCCTTGAATTTATAATACTGTCCATTGTAATTTTTTATTTTGCATTTTAAATTTATTCTACTTTTATGCTAAAAATTTTCAGCGTAAACACAAAAAGTCATTCAATTCAAGATCTGTTCAAGTCTGAAAAAGTAATTCTTTTCTCTGTATATGAAAATAAAATTCTTTTGAATAAATACTAAATTACTAACTAATTTAAGGGAAACACACTTTTCCTCTACCCCCAGATAATGCATTCAGGCTTCTAGGCGCAATGAAATGCGAGGAGGTTACAATTAAATTGATCAACTGCATGGTTCCTCAGACCCAAGTTGATCAATTTATTTCCTAGCAAATTTGGCTTTCCACACTATTAATATGAAAAATGAACATGCATTGCTTTTTTTTCATTCAACAGAATTGGATAAGGGATGAAAGTGTCTAGCTTGTAGACATTAGCAGTGAGGAAATATTTACTGCACAGAGAGCTATGTTCAAAACAGTGCTAGTGTCATAGGTAACAGAACAGTGGTCAATAAAAGATGGTACAATCTTTCTGCTAGTCAGAGAACAGAATAGAGTTTAGTAGGATAGAGAAGAATAGAGATAGATAGATAGATAGATAGATAGATAGATAGATAGATAGACAGACAGACAGACAGATGGCAGAAGATAATTGATAGAAACATTAAATTTAAAACTTTATTAAAAAACTTTTGTGATAGCAAAACAATCACCAGGCGAATATCTCAGATTGGGTTGTCAAGGAAAACTTTCCAGAAGAATTTTAATTGAAGTTTTATTGGAAAAATAACCAAATAGAACAGTGTTGTAGCAGAAGAGGAAAGCTGGTGCAAAAAACCTCTGTTAAGTGGTCGAGGACAGGATGAAAACGGCTGGGAGTGAGCCATTGTCCCTGATGGAGAAACTGGAAGCGTGATAACTCAGAAAGATAAGGCAGGAAAAAGTTCACGGAGTCAAGGTGAGGAGTTTGGGCTTTGGCCAATACCCTCCTGGAAGACATAGGAGTAAAATAATTCAATTCATGTTCAACATACACACACATACACAGGCAGAGCTTTGGATTCAACTGGAAACTGGGCTGTGGACAGAAGCTAACCTGGAAATCAGTAGGGGGACTGGGACAGGGAGTGACCAGGACCTCATCATGAAGTGCATCAGTTCCCTTTCCTCAGCACCCACTTGAATTACCTTTCCCAGCCTCCTTTAACCTAGATGTGCCCATTTGACCAGTTTCTCCTCACGGGAACTTGAGTGATGTTAGGTGTGCCATCCAGAACTGCTGACTATGAAGCCCACTGCATTCTCCTTCCCACTCCATTCACTTAATGAAAGTGCAGATGGTGACCCCAGAAGCCATGTATCCAAACAAATAGCACCATATGCTGACGGAGCTGAGGTCTTGAGTCATTGACTAAGAACTCACACTTGCATTTCTCAGGAATGAGAAGTAAGCTGTGCTTAGGGAATGTGGGGTTTTAGATCTCAAAACTATCAGCATTTCCTCAATTAAGATAAGTACTCACACAGAAAGATAAGCAGATGAAGATAGTGGTGATAAGGACAGTGGAAAGGTGATAGGTAACACAGTTAGGGGATGCAGTGTAAAAAAAACTGCATTGCAGATTGGTCAAAGGGAGGAAGGAGAAAGAGGAACTGTAGGATGCTCAGTTGTTAGCTGAGTCCTAAAAGTGAGGAAGTGGACTGAGCTGTCTCTAACTCCTGTTCCTTTTGAGGTCTCTGTTTTCCTAGAGCAGCTTTATAGCATATTTAAGATGAAAGAAGAGGAAAATACAATACCAGAAAATGATTACTGGGTACATGGCATGCCATTATACTAATCACTTCCCATACATTACTTCACTTAATTTTGTTGACAATGCAAGCAAAGCACATGGGAAAATAACCATCTTCCCAACTTTATACATGAAAACACTAACAGTTACATGAGTCACATGGTTTTTCCTTGTCAAAATCTACTGATAAGGGTTGACCTGAGCCTGTAATCTCCCAGAGATTTTCAACAATGAATGTTTGATTTCTTGGTTATTGGTCTGCAGGCCTGGGAGCCTGGTTTCTCTACTAAATTCAGCTCAGAACAGCGAGGCACATCTGGCTATGGGCTACATTCACCTATGCTTCCCACATTTCCTCACTGTCCTCATTTACTTGCTTTTTGGGATATGCACTTCTCATGCTGGGTCACAGGAGTGCAAGAAGGCCAACTAACCCATGTAATGCATTTAAGGGTGCTATTTAATTCAACATGCTAGCTTCCCATTGGACAAGGCAACTCACATGGACAAGGTCAACATCAATGAAGAAAATGGCTGGGAGGAGAGAATTCGATTTTATTCATCCTATCACAAGGCAACGACATCTAGCAGAGGGAAAGAAGTAAAACTGGGGCAAAAATGTCTCAAAAATAATTTGATGTTGAAACAGACAAACACACACACAAGAAAGCACATTCGGAAGAGGGTTCTGAAGGGAACTGTGCTGCAGAGCTTGAGCAGCATGAGGACCAAGGGCATTCATAGATGTCCTGTGCGCATATCCAAGAGCGGAAACAGTAGCTACCGCATGAGTCGCCACGGTAGAGGTGGGGGAGGGGAGCTCTGAGGAGGGAGGCAGAGGTGAGCATGTGGGGTTTACCAGGAATAGAAGGCAATTGAGTTCATGTAGCTAAAGGAGAGTTAGCAGGGCCTGGGGATAAGTGTAGCAGCTCCCACTGCATGGCCACTAATCTAAGAAAGTACTTCCTAGTTTTATAACTTTGGACAAGCCACTTAACCTCTTGGAGACAGGTTCCCCATTCAAAAGCCAAAGTCAAATGCAAACTACTTTATAGGTTCAGTGGAGTTTAGAGAATTTAGCATGTGGCACACAAAACAATCTCTCTCACAATGTAAATGTTTAGTGAGTATTGGCTATTGATGCTTTATTTCCAGGATGGGAAAATGTTCAACATGTTTTTATATGGATGATAAATGTCTTTATAAAGGAAAGATTAAAAGTCTAGGAAGTGAAGTATTTCATGTCTTTTTTCTAAATCACCACCTACCTACAATTTCTGTTCATGTAGGTGGATGTGAAAACATGCTTTCTTCTTTGATGGTCTTCTTGTCCAACAAGTCTTTTTTTAGGCAACATCAATTTGTTGCATATCCCTTATCTTAATCACATTATAATGAACTTCAGTTTTTAATCATTTCCTTCAAAACCATTTAGTCTCATAATAAAGATTATAAAACTAACAAATTAGCTGCCGCTTCTTAAAGTTGGAACGTTTGCTTGATTTGGTTTTATGTGCCAAGTTTTCTTTTTAATTGTCAGTCATTTAAGTCCTTGGGGATGTATCTGTTGATAAAAATTCTTAAATTCAGCTATTTACCTATGACTATATTACTTGGTGTTTGAAGTGTTCTACAGCTACTCAATACTTTCACCAAAACCATTTCCTACAATTTTTCATAACTGCAAAGCCCAGATTCCTCGAAGTTGAATTTAAATCACTAAGATCTCTCAATGCTTACTGCCCATTTATCCACCCATGCAATGTCCTTATCTGCTGTATTTTTCCCAGCCAAACCCAGTCTTTCAGGTTAGGGTTCTCATGGCCAAATAGAGCCTCTCAGGACACCAAGTCCTTAAAAGCTAGACACTAGGTTAGCAGAATGGAAGGCAAAATACACATGCAATTATAGTGACTTTTACTATTAAAGAGACCACTTCATAAACTACTAAAGTAAAAGTCATCCTACTAGCACCAAGTCTAGGATTTCAGTGGTTTGCACCATCTTAAAACAGAACATTGAAGTGGGGATTGAAAAGTGCAATGTTTTTAGAGCCAAGTTATTTTTTATAATCATGGATTCATTGCTATGAAGGCCTAGCTAAACACTCATTTAATCTGACCAGCCTCCTGACCAGCTTCATCTATCTATCTATCTATCTATCTATCTATCTATCTATCTATCTATCTATCTGTCTGTCTGTCTGTCTGTCTGTCTGTCTGTCTGTCTGTCTGTCTGTCTGTCTGTCTGTCTGTCTGTCTGTCTATCTATCTACCTATCTATCTATCTTTATCAAAACTCTAGTTGCAGTGGCATTTCACTTTTTGTCCTTGAATCTTTTGCTTTTAGTTCAAGACCCCAGTTCCTAAGAATGACTCATTTTGTTTTGGATGAATATATCTTTTGCTTCATTTCAAACTTCAGACTTGTATCTTCCTTTGTCTAATTAATAATTCTTTACTATTTTTTCTGATTTTAGTGGAAATGATGTTAAATACAAACAAGTTTCAGAAATAACTAATAGCTATAGATTTTAATTTTCTTAACCCTAAAAGTTTGCATTAAGTGGTATTTAATGAAGGCTTCCAGAGTTACAAAGCATGTGTGTCTCTGTCCCAGTGTCTGAGACATGATTAAAATACACACTGAATGTTTACATTTAAAAAAATATTTATTGTACAAAAAGACATATTGCTACTTCAAACTCCTTCCTGTAGTTTTGAAACACACACCCCATCATTTGTGACACTTTCTGAGATAACTTCTCCATGAGTACCTTTCGTTACACTATTCTGGCTGCTGCAATGGCCTGAATTGCTCATTTTGATTTGGGGGAGAGCCAGATCCTGCGATCGGGTTGATGGGAGCACACCATCGTGTTTTCACAAGTGTACCTTTTTGTTTTCTGGGCTTTGGCAGTGATATTCAGCCCGCTTTGGTTCACGCTTTTTTGAAAACATTCATGAAGGAAGACTTCTAGAAGTGCTTCAGAAAGTGGCAAGAATGATGGGGTGTGTCTGCAAGAAGGACAAGTATTGTGAAGTATACCAATGGCAACTGTCTTTTCTTATAATGGGATTTTTAAAAATTCTAAACATTCTATGTTGTGATCACTCCACATTCTTCTGTGTGTATTTGCACCTGTGTATGTTCATGTTTATGTAAAAATGTATTAGTTACTTTTCTGGCATTGCTGGGATAAAATATCAGACATGAGGGTTTAAAGTTTATTTAACTCACAGTGGAGGGTTCATTCCATACTCAGTTGCCTCCAAGGCAGGGCGGCAGGGCAGAGGGGCAACAGTTGATGTTAGTGGAAGACAACAAAATCAGCAAAAGCAGAAGTGAGGAGAGAGACTCTTCCTCCCCTATATGGCATGCAGGCTACTTGCCCTAGGGTGGGTACAGCAATAGAAAATGAACCAATCACAGATTCTAGATTCAGTGACCTCTAAAAGCCTGCCCCAATGACCCCATGAGGTTTTGTGGGGGTATCCAGACACAAACCATAGCATAAGATATCCATATCAGAATCATGTTCCTGGGTTGGCAAGGCGGACTTCTCAAAGGGGTAATAATAAAAGCAATTTGTTGTTATTCTTGAAAATGTTTGCTGGTTGAAAACTTCCCTCAGAGTCACTGTAATTATACTGTAGAGATCACTGTTTACTAAGATTAAAATCTTCTGCAGTATACATGTATATAATCAACAGATGTCTAGTGGTTTTTCATTTTGATGTTAGATTTGCTAGTCTCTAGCAATGATTACATCAAGAGTTGACAGTTTACATTCTAAGAGTTTGGGAAAGATTTTTTATTTGGCACTAGGGATCCAACCCAGAGACTTACATATGCTAAGTACACGCACCACCACTGAGCTACACCCCCAACCTGGAAACATTTCCTTCCTTTTTCTTATCAGCAATTACTAATAAGTAAGATATTTATAAAGTATAGTCTTAGTTTTATTTCTCATCTTGATAAAAGAAGAACCAGAATGGATTTGTCTCTTGTAGAGGTCAATTGTACAGATTTGAATAGATTAAATAAAATTCTAAACCTCAGTGTCCACACTTAACTGACAGTATTTCATTAAGTGGAGGATGAAGTTCTAATAGGTAATGAATAGGCTAGACTACCAAAGAAAATTCATGACTAGAAGATTTCTTATACCACCAAACATGCATATAAGATACATGTTTATGGATAGGCTCAACTGTTTATAAATTCCCCAAATTTTCAATTAGATTATTGGCATAAGTGGGGAATACTGATAATTCTGAATTATACTTACCTGCACACATGTTCACACATCCATGAACAAAACAAATCCTCAGTATTAGGATATGAGATATAATATGGGTACAAGGAGATATTGAATAACAGTATGCTTGAGTGTGCAGAATACGGTGGAACTAAGTGCTAAAAATTGGCAAAAATATGTGCTTTTGCGTAAGGTGTTTATAGTTCAGCTTATTGCAAATTGTGCAGTAGCTGTCACAGAACAGGGGCATGCATGGGAATATAACTACTTTAAATGAATGAATTTCATCCACACAAAATTTTTCCTTAGAAAAGATAAGTGAGAGAATACTGAGGCCAGAAGCTCAAAGGGAAAGTCAGCAGCTTAAAAACCTCATGCATTTTAGGAGTGTTCATGACTCTCTGGGACAGTTACTATCCTCTTTTGGAGCAGAAGGAGCTAAGGATGGGTAGTGGGGACAGATCCGTACAATAGGCAATCATTAAAGTAAAGAGATCAAAAGCAAGAAGTCAATGAGGATAAATTAAGGGGCTCCTGCGAGAAAGTAAAGACCATGGTACTACAAGTGTATTGTGCAGGACACAAGGGCAAATGAGCCACCAGAATTAATCAGTGGGCTTGCTTCCACTTCAAGGCTGAGCTTCGTGATAGGACATCCTTGCTGCAGTAAGATCATGAGGTCATTAAATGTGTTGGCTAGTAGAAAGAGTGTCCGACTTGGTGACATGATGTGGGTAGCCCACAAGAGATGCATCAAAATGTGTAGGAGTACCAGTTATTAAACATGTCTTGGCTACTCTTCTCTCATTGTGGGGACATAATGCTTAACACCCAAAATCAAGGAAAGAAAGGTTTATTGAGCTCACAGTTAGTGGAGATTTCACTCCACACTCAGCTGGCTCCAAGGCAGAGTGGCACATAGCAGAGGGCAGCAATTCATGGTGGTGAAAGGTATAAAAAGCAGCAAGAGCTAAAAGGGAGGAACAGAGCCAGACAGCAAGCCTCATTCCCTCCTATATGTAGTGTGCAAGCTACCCACCCTAGGGCGGGTGTAGCACCCATAATCCCATAATCTTAGCATTGGATCATAAATTAATCACAAACTCTAGAAGCCACCGCATGACTCCATGAGGCTTTGCAGGGACACCAAGACACAAGCCATAGCAAAAGGCATCATGGGAAAGTTCCTAAAAAAAACTGAAACAGAACTATAACATGTTCACCTATACCATCCCTGTGCATATAGCCAAAAGAAAGGAATCAGGCTTTTGGAGAGATGCCTGCACTACCATCTGCACTGCAGTACTGTGCACAAAAGCTAAGATATGGAATATATGACATGTTGATGAATGAATAAAGAAAATGCAGTGAACAAACAGAAGTAATATTCAGCCAGAAAGAAGAATGGAATCCTGTTATTTGAGGCAACATGGATAGAACTGGACGAAAGTATGTTAAGTGAAGTAAGAAAAATCCAGAAAGAAAAATATTGATGTTCTCACTCATACATGGAAGGTAAAAAATTCAGTTCTTTTTTTTTTTTTTTTTTTTCAGTATCAGGGATTGAACTCAGGACCTTGTACTTGCCAGGCAAGCACTTATTCTACTGAGCTGTCTCCCCAGCCCCTAAAAGTTCAGTTCTTAGAAGTAGGAACATGATCACAAGGTGTGTTAAGAGATAGGAAAGACTAAGGGTAGAAGAGATGGGATAACAGGTACTCAAATACACATATACAGGAAGAATAACTTCTGGGGGTCTATGGCACAAAAGTTCAAAATAATGTATCAGGTTGTATTTTCATATCAATATATAAATTACAGATATACATAAATAGACATATATTTTTATGTGGAGGTAGGAGTGAGATCCAGGGCACTACACATACTTAGTAAAGAACTCTACCACTGATCAATATCCTAGTACTAGCAGAAAGGAACTCAAAGCTACCCAGAACAAAGAAATGACAAATGTTTAAAAAAATGAAAATTCTAGTCACCCTGGTTTCATAAATGCACATCATATGCAATACTGAATTATCATATTGTACCAAATAAATACATCTAGTTCTGTGTGTATTTAAGTGAATAAAAACTCAATAGTGCATTGGCATCTTTTCTTCAATGTTTTAGTTGTAAGTTTGTTCCTCTAAATTTCGTAACATTTAAATATTCAACTCAAAAATCTCTGCTATAGTATTAGAAGCTGAATTGACTATTTGCTTGTTCATGGCACTGAAAAATATGTTCTCCTTTGTGTCTTTTTCTGTGATGAATCAGTTGGAGCACACAACAGTCTAAGCAGTCATCCAGGCTTTAGAAAGTGACGATTTCACACCCCCATATCTTAAGCCATCCTGACATTTCTCACGCTGCTGATTTCTTTAGTTCTCTTCTGGCTGTAAAAACACATGGTGAGTAAAATGTACATTGAGTATGCACAGTTATTTCTTTTACTTTCTTAGCAGCAGTAGCAATAGCATCTGTTTAACATCTGGCATCTTCACAGAATAGTTGGTTATTAGAGTTCAGAGTGAGCCTTCCAGTTCATGCAGGTAGCAGCCGGATAGTTTTCTTGAGATTAGCTATTTTATTGCTATCATTTTACAGTTGCACGGCCATTTGTTCCACAAGCTTCTTTTAAGCAGTTTCTTTGAAAAGCAATCATTATAACATTCTTCAGTACGATTTCCCACCCCCCATGGGACAAATTAAAATGGAATTGCAGTAGGGAATTAGCATCTGTGTTTTCGAGCTTGAGAGAGTATCACACCTACAAATAAAAATTCTAAAGTAACTGATGCAAACAAAATTAATCCTAAAATTAACAAATGAAAGTGACTCCACCTTTTTGGAGCGCTCAGACTCCTTTAGAATATGTATCAGTGTCTTCAAGAGTCTTGGAGGATGAGACAAATGGTAGAAAAACTATAGAGCTATGTACAAATGAGCCAACTGAGTTTCAAGGTCAAATGTGGTGCTCTTTACCCTCTACATAGATTTTAGTTGTGACTAAAATCACAACTATTCCATGAAGATGCCAGATGTTAAACAGATGCTATTGCTACTCCTGCTAAGAAAGTAAAAGAAATAACTGTGCATACTCCATGTACATTTTACTCACCATGTGTTTTTACAGCCAGAAGAGAACTAAAGAAATCAGCAGTGTGACTAGTTATTTCTTATTTCCCCATTTTCTTTCTGTCCTACAAAAGGAAAGAGATTACCAACCAAGGATTAAAAACACTGCAATTTTTTAGTGAGCAAGTGGGATGGGAACCCATTTGCCTGAGCCCTGTAAGTTCCTGCTTAATCTCTGCTATTTTGTTTAGTTTTTTAGGTGCTGACTTAAAAAGAGGTTTTCATCTTGTTTGTACCTTATCATCATCGTTTTGCCAATTTCAGTTGGGCAGCAAGAAATGGAAATTTTCATTTTGAATAAAGATAGTGGATTGTCACTTAGGCCTATTTTCTTTACAAATTGGCCTTCCTTAAAATAAAAATCTCTAAACAAAGAAAATCAAAATAAGTAATCAGAGAAGACAATAATTGTTTGAAGTTTTGAAGGATAGCATGTAAGCAGAAAGGATAGTAGCAACTGTCAGAGAAGAGCAGAAGTACTAATGTAGCACTCTCTACAACAGAAGCAGAACACTCAAATGTTGAGAAGACTATCTCTTGATCTAGAATATTCTGTGAGGCCGTCAACCCAATGAGAAGAAAGACTAAAGACTTTGAGCATTCAAGTCCCCAAGACTGATGTCACAGATACTTTCTTGGAAGCACTGGAGAATGTACTCTCTATTTCCAGTAAGATAAGAGAATTCAGCAAGGAGGAAGCCAGGGGTTGCAGAGCCCATTGATGCCTGAGTTTGGTCAAAGGAAGCCTTAGATGGCGTCTGTTCAGCAGAGCTGGAGTAACTCACCCAGCTTCTAGCAAGAAGACAAAGAGCTCCAAGAGGGAGCACTGCACAGGGAGAGTGGAAACCCACCCGGTGGTATTTGGTAGATAGAAGTGGAGTTGGAGAGGGGTGCTATAGACGTGGAGAAAATGCTGCAAATAAAAGCTGGATAATCAGTGACCTCAGTTAACCATAAAAGCAAAAGCTAGAAGTGAAATTGCAATCCTTCTACACTGTTCAGCTATGTAATGAATATCACATTCATGAATATCAAAACATGAACACTGATTATTGGTACATTCAGAAAATAATAGAATAGTATTGAGGATGCAGCGTATGGTATACAGGGGCAGACATGTAAAATATCTAAGTCCCTACCCATTATAAGTGTTTGGAGGTTCAGAAACAGGGCTCAGAATCACCAAAAGCTTACTGGGGAGATAGTTCAGTAGAATAAGTGCTTGCCTGACAAGTGCAAGGTCCTGAGTTCAATACCCAGTACAGCAAAAAAAAAAAAAAAAAAAAAAAAAAAAAGCTAGAATCACCAAAGCCCAGGCCTTGGGGCTTCTTACAGTAGAGGAAGCCCTAGCAGCCCAGCCCAGAGTGTCCTGAACCACAGAAGCTGGTGATGGCTGCTTACCTGAGAGACCGTTGCTATCTTTCTGTTGTGTGTTCATTTCCATAACTCCAGCAACACATTTCAAGAGTAGTCAAGCTCAAGACTTAAGTTCTTAGTTTCAAATTAATGTTAGAAGTAAACTCTTGATCCCCCCCCCAAGTTAAACACTGACTAAAGCATTTGGTAGTGTTTCGCTCTTCATTCCTATTGGAAAATTAGAGTAAATGTGCAACTCTGTAGTTTACACAAGTGATGATGCCATCCCCCAAAGTGCCTTTGTCACTGTCACTAGCACACACCTAAAATCCAGCGAGGGAAGGATGATTGACATTGAGCCTGAGATGACGGGCATAGTAGCTTCACTTCTATGGAGGCAAAGGGCATTCTAGAAAATTAAGTAAAACTTTTTCATCATCTAATTTAGGTGCTGTTATGGTTTGTGTCTAAAAGTCCCCCCAAAGCCTCATGCAGTCATGGGGTGCACTTATAGAATCTGTGATTAATTCATGGTCCAGTGCTGGGATGAGGGGGTGTTAGTGCTGCACCTGTCCTGGGCAGACAGCCTGCATTCAGTATAAGGGAAGGAAAGAGGCTTGCCCTCTCGCCCCTCCCTTTTTGCTATTGCTGCTTTTGCTGTCTTCTGCTGCCATGAGTGGTTGCTTCCCCACCACATACCACCTCACCTTGGAGCTCCCTGACTGTGGACAGCAACCATCACAAGATGTGAACTAAATAAACCTTTCCTTCTTTAATTCTGGGCCTCAGGTATTTTGTCCCAGCAACAAGAGTAAAGTAACAAAGACAAGCAGTGTTGAAACAAGGTATTCACACACATATGGAAACAGGGAGAGAAAGGAGGAGAGAGAAGAGAATGACAGAGAGACAAGAAGACAGCGACAGAGATAGAGACACAGGAGCGGGAATGAAAGAGAAGGGGAGAAGTGGAGAGGAGAGGAAAGGGACGATGGAAACCATTTAAATTATCAGGCTAAATCTGTCTCTTTGTATGCCCAAAAATCCTTCATGATAAAAGTAATTTTCTCAGTCAATTGACTGATCTTGACTTGATTACTTATTAGGCTACAAATTGCAACCCTACAGAAGCATTACATTGCAAAGAGACTCTTCCTTAAGTGATTCAATTTTCCTCTCACTGAGAGTCAAGAGTCACAGAAGGGCTTCTCAGCTTTCTGGCAGTCATCTCTTGTGGAAATGCCTCCCTTTATTAGGTTTTCTCATCTTGTGTAATCCATTGTCACTGGAAAAATGCCATGTTGACTTTTCTCTCTGAGATTTCATTTTTGGGTGCATATTTCTCTAAAAAAAAATCTATTTTTATATGATTTTCCTTCTCTATGACTGTATTTTTAAAGCCCATTGGTACATGGTTCTGCATTAATTAAGACTGAATGTCCCAAGCCACTTGCTATATTTGTCCCCCTGGATGTTGAGATTCTATCCCCACCACAAGGGGATCGTATCTGAAGGCAGGGCCTCTGGGATGTGAGTAAGACCCTGTGGGCTTTGCCCTCAGAAATGGAATCAGGGCCTGTACATAGGAGGCCTGGGAGAGCTGAGTGACTCCTGCTGAGGGGGCTACAGTTGAAACATCAGGGAGGAGGCCTTCACCAGCGCTGAGTGTGCCAACAGGGAACAGCAGAACTGTGGAGAGAAATGTCCATTGTTTATGAGCTAGCCAGTCTATGGCATTTTGTCATAAGAACCTTAACAGACTAGTGCAGTCACTTTTAAACAGTCTGTGGTGTTTTAGTTGTTGGTTCTTTGTCTTGATGGAACTGGTTCTAAGTTCACTTTGTTTAATCAAGACAGTAGCAGGACTTGGCCCTTGTTCAGCCCCCTGATTATTTCAGGCCTGTTTTTCTATTAGGATTCTTTGCCTACGCAACCTCTGTCCACCAGATTTTGGCCCATCTAGATTGAATTCTTATTTGACTTTTCTGGAACTATTCAAAATACTTTTCCTTTTTCTCTAATTTTGTGGCATGAAATACGTTTTATCATTTTAGTTTATTCCACTGTCAGAGTTTACATTGCTTTGTATTTTTCTTCCATTTAATACATACTTGGTTTTTTCCTCTCCACCTGAATCTCAAGTGAGCTATGAATTTCAGTCAGTTTCTTGTCTTCAAAAGGTGTCAAAGAGATGTTTAAACAAAAAGTTCAACATTACCATCAACTCATAATTGGAATAATTTGTACCTGTGTAAAATCTCTATGTACTTCTAAGGCAATATAAATTTTGAAGTCTTGTTTTTTAGTTACTTACATTGTTATGGTCAGTGGTTGTAAACTACCAACTAAAAGACTGGACATCTAAGTCCTGACACCCACAGCACTGACATCTACAGTACTCATTTGCCTAAGTAACATATTGGACATTTTGCTCTAGTAGAGAATTATGTCATTAGAATTCTTTTTGTTTCTAACAAATAAGAATTCAATTTGGAAATAAATAATCTCAGTGGGTTAGTGCTTGTGTCTTTTTTTTTATTTTGGAAGAACTACATTTTTGCATAACATGCTTTTACTTTTTCTTGATTTGTCAATTTCAGGCTTTACCTTTAGAAATCCATAAGACAAGTGAAAGAATAACTGCCTATCAGCTTCATCAATGTCTGTACATTAATTCCCTCAAAAGTTATATTGTATCTCATTTATTGTTAAATTGCAAATATTTACAATTATGAGTCTTTGTTAATCTTCTTTGTCAAGTGTGGAACTATGTTTTTATCTTGTACTTTTTCCTATGAGATTTCTGAATTGTTATCTCTCTCTCTATATATATATGTATATATATATATATATGCATGTATATATACACATATATACATACATACATATATATTATATGTGTATATATATTTACAAATGCCAAACTAATCTATTGAAACAAGAAATTCCTCTCTGTCATTCCCAAGATTTACCATCAATCCTGTTTCTTTCCACTGCTTTCTTTGTTCTATATTCTCTCTGTCTCTCTGTCTCTCTCTCTCTGTCTCTGTCTCTGTCTCTCTCTCTCTCTCTCTCTCTCTCTCTCTCTCTCTCTCTCTCTCTCTCTCTCTCTCTCTCTCTCTCTCTCTCTCTCTCCTTGGTATTAGGGAAAGGTCTAAAGGGTGGGCAGGGTCTCATTAGTAGATCAGACTCGTAGTGATCCGCCTGTTTACAGCCTCCCAAGAGCTGGGATTACAGGCTCACACCACCACGTCCAATCTCAATTGCCCAGCTGTCCTCTCAGTGCACCCCAGGGGCAGGCAGGCAGGGGATCCAATTCCCTGAGCTATTTGGCTGGCCCTGCCTCTACATTCAAACTTCGTCCAGACCACTTCCTAAGATTGGCACAGATCTCTTCTTTGGGACTTCATTTTCCAACTTGTTTTTACATCTTTGATTTAGTCAAGAGGATCTCAGAAGCCTTCAGAAAACAGTGCATGGAAAGTTCAGTTTTAGGAGTTGTTGAATATTTGACAGTGTCTTTATGTTTTTGTGTTATTTTTTACTCATTAACTTTACTGAAAATTAATAATAATATATAGCAAATTAAAAATTACAGACAAATATTGAAATGTAAAAGATATAAGATGCAGAGTGAATTTTAGAAAAATATTTCAGAAATGAATACATGAGATTAGTAATAGGTTGCACATTATAAAAAATAATTTACAAATTTAAATGAATGTAACAATAAAAATTATCTAAAATAAACAAGAAGAAAGAGTTTGCAGATCTGTCATCCAATAGTTCTTTCTATGCCATATTTTATTTAATTTTGAATTAATATTTAATCAATTTTCTGAATATTGTTTAATTTTAATTTTTGTTTTATGATTTATTCTATTTCTTTGACTTACAATCTACTTATAAGACATGGTATGATGTTTTCTCCTAGTAATAGAAACTGTAAAAAAGTGTATTTCCATTGACTTTATATTAGTTCTTCCTTGTATTTTACGCGCACACACACACACACACACACACACACACATGTTCATGTCTTCTTTGAATTTTTATAATAATTTTGTGTGTAGAATTGTAGGTAGGCTATAGAATGTGCCTGCTCTAGTGTCAAACAAAAATATACAATCAATTTTCAAAGTCACTAAGCATTTCAGGATGCTGACAGGGAAGCGCTGAACACAGTGTGGGGCCCTTGGAAATGCAAAGCCTGTGAGAGAGGTCAGGTGCATGAAACTGGGCCTGTGGGCCCTTGCAATTCTGGGAAGTTGATTTATCTCTTTTTAACTCATTTTAATGAGACAAAATAGCAATGAAACAGTTTCAAAAGAGGTTAGTAGCAGACACACATGTGTAAATATCGTATAGTCTCCCTAGTATAACAAGCGAAAAGCAGAAATACAAAAGGAAACATACAACAAGTAAAATCAATTGAGTCAGATAAGGCAAAATGAATGGCATATGCTGCAGGATACTAATCAGCTTTTCTTCTGGATGAGCCACAAGGCCAGCCAACATTTTGGCCCTAGCCTTTCAAGGTCAGCGAAGACTCAGGACATAGGAGAACCTGTACTGCAACATCATGAAACTCAGGTGAGCTCCAAATTTTCTGAACAAGGAGATTATGGAGCCACAGAGGAAAGAGACTGAAGTTCTATAGTGTGCCTGGGGAGAGTCACATGAAGAGAAAACTTT